>APFE030485385.1:189653-204560 GCA_000404065.3 Pinus taeda
CAAAATCACGCCTGGATTACAACAGACACAATCCAGGGTCTTGCGCTCCATCTCGACCCGAACACAAGTACAAGTCCAAGCAGGTGAACATGTAAGCTAAAGTCGAACATGCTTGGACATCGTTTGATTACCAGTCAATAATGAAAACTGTTAACAGACGCGAGAGGTACCACCAATAATGACAATGGCCCTCAAGGTACTATAGGTACAGTCTACAGCGTGTGAATGCATGAGCCGATGTCGAAAACCCGTAGAATTATCCGATCAGAGGCCAATAACGAAAACCTCGCGTCAAATACGAAGAACCTGCCATTGAGGCATGCAGGCTCCAAGGTACCGGAAGGGAGTCTCTAGGCCACTTTCTTGGATAATGAGTTGAAGTCGACAGGAAGTGGTCTTTGTCGAAGGCGGGCCATAATGTTTCCCACATCATCGACGCGAGACGGGAAGATACAATGTTGTGAAATGAGTTTTACGAACTATCAAGTGGAGGCGGTTTTCTCTCGCAGAGGTCAACTTCTCTTGAACATATTGACGGCACGACAGTGAGTTGGCAGTATTTGACGTCAATGGATCAGAGGTCATGATGACGAGGCAATGAGCAGATGAGAGGTCAAATAGGATTACCCAAACCCACGGAGGCAAGTGAAAATGAAGATGAGATATCCCCACCCTGACACGAAAACAGAGAAGTGCCATGTTCAAGAGCGACATACTGTCGACACGACGATAATTACGGTTCCAAAATTTTCTTTTTCCCCCACCATTTCTGGTGAGTACCCCAATTATTTTTAACAAGCTTGATGGGGATAGCATATGCTTGTGGTAAAAGTTCGACCTTCGATCGAATCCAACCTAGTAAAAGTTTAACGAGCCCTAGGGAGGAGAAGCTCGAGTCTCGTCATAATGATGAGTCCAATGTCATCAGAGTTTAACGAGTCTGACACAGGTAAAACTCGGAGTCTTTTTCGTGTTTAGAGAGTTTGAAAAAGACACGGAAAAGAAAACTCCAGAGGTCCTTTTTCGTAAAGTTGTGTCTCTCGAGCCCGAAAAAGTATAAAATGATGCCCGAAAGAACCGCCCGATCATTACGACCGAGGAGTACTTTTCATAAATAGTGATTTCGACCTGAAAAATAGAAAAGCGGTCAAAACCACGTCGTTTCGTAACCATTAACGAGTTTGAAACGACAAAAACCCGGTAATCTTTTTTATATTTTAACGGTCGATAAAAGAACTTTAAAACGACCGCCCCTTAGTAACCGTTTAACGAGCCAAGAGGGATAACTCGGCGATCTTTTCCTCTTTAAAAGGTCAGGAAAAGAGCTGAAAGAAGACCCTAAGTAACATTTTCTCATGTTTTACCGAGCTTGAAAAAGTTAAAAAGAAGCTCGTTTGAACTGCACCAAACCCTGTCATCATTCAAAAACAGCGTAAAACCAATTTTGACATGAAAATATCCTAAAAATACTCAAAAATATCACTTCTAATTTATTTTTTAGGTCAAAATAGTGTCATAAATAGTAAAAAAATAAAAAATAAATTTACTTTTCACTTTTTACCTTGTGAGTTCACTGTTGGAGGGTTTTTGGTGCAAAAGTTCAGCTGCTGATTGTGATCGATCCAGGAGACTATTCGAGCCGCCGTCTGCAACAGGTAAGAGGCCTCATCCCTAGCTTTGTTTTCATTCCATTTTTTCAAGTTTTTATCCATATTTCAGCTCCCTGCAAAGGGATTTGCAAATTTTTAGGGCCGCGCCATTGGCGCAGGTTTCCAGCACGGGACCGCGCCAATGGCGATATTTCCCTATAGGGGTCGCGCCATTAACGCGACTGTTTTAGAAACAGTCGTGCCAACCGCGCGATCCCATTTTCCGCCAAATTGGACCGTTGAATTTGCAAATTTCTTTCAATTTATATTTCAATAATTATCTAAAAATTGAAATTTTGCATTTGGTTGCAGGATTTCGCTAAAAATGGTGCTAGAATGGAAAGAACGAGAGTACAATGAAGTTGATGCCCTGGCTATGGAGGACAATGACTGCATGAATGCATTAAGAGACTGCGGACTGAAAAAATTCTTCCATACTTCATACCTACGCGCACAACCTAAGCTACTACGCTTCATAGTAGATGCTTGGGATGTAGAGGATCAAGCGTTTCGCCTGAAGGATCAGACATTGGAGCTGGATGTTTCCGATGTCTATTTTATCACTGGTTTATCACGGCGAGGTGCACGTTCTATTCTGACAGGCAGTCGACCTTCTGGGGAGAAGATCGAGGAGGTGAAGGCAAGAGTGTGTCCTGATGCACGATTTGGAGTAAACAACAGGAAGATAGATATCAACACAGTGCCCAGCTTGGTTCTACGAGTCATTTTGTTTACCATTACCCGGGCAGCAGGGATACAGGCACCCCATGAGGCCAGCAAAAATCATTTGTTGTTGGCCACCGAGTGTCTCCATCTGACAGTGTTTGATTGGACCTCAGCGGTGACGACCAACATTAAACAACAGCTTACCAAGTGTAAGCGGGATGGAAACAAACAGTTTGGGTATGGGTCGATCATTGTGACCTTCTTTCTAGAGCGGCTGCCGATTTTCCGGGTACCTGGAGGGATAGTAGCAGATCCAGTGCTGAGGGAACCGAGATTGCATCGATGGGCAGAACTTATGCCGAGAGGAGGAGGGGGCCAACAGATGTCCTGGAAGCCCGAGTTCTTTATCTGGCTCCGACACCAGATGATCGTCATTGAGGACTAGCCCTATGCGGGCACGGATTTCACCGGAGATCCCGATCTCCCTCTACCGGACGGAGAGGATTGGGATGAGGAGCTGGGTAAGAACTCTTTGTTTTTTAATGTTTTTATGTATTTAATTTTTTTTTTGTTAATACATGCCTATTTCTTACAGCGCCTATATATGTATACAGATGTTGGCACAGAGCGACCAGCTGACTTGCCCCACAATGTGCGCAGAGCACAACCCGCAGTAGATCCTCAGATAGAGGGTGAGGATGATCTTGTGCAGAACCTCGAGGCACTCACTCAAGGTATTCCAGACTACGGCAGATTGGCGAATGTACCTAGAGCTTATCAGAGGCACACGGTGGGTGTGTCTACTCGTGTCCATCGTCTACTGAGACGTTTGGTGCGAGCAGTGACATGCTATCACGAGCATAACCATGCTTAGACGCCTAGGTTTCATTTTTTCATATTTTTTGAGGAGTACGCTGTCAGCGGCTGTATAGACTTTGGACATGTATTATTTTTTGTAATGAGCGAGGCGCGAATATTTTGACTCACACATATATATATATATACATATGATTATGGTTTCTTATTGTGTTTTCATGTGCTTGCTTGTATGATGTGTTATTTACAAATTTCGCAAATGTCTATCTAATACATGATTAGCCAATGCATCAGATAATGTCTTCAATTGTCGTGGAATATGTTGATATGTAATAAACTCAAAATTCCTTTCTAACAATCTTACACGTAAATACAACCTTAAAATATGATGGTCTCTGACGGAATAACACCTATTGAGCTGGAGGACAACAAGTTGAGAATCCAGGTTTACCACTAATGCCCGAATACCAAGATTAATTGCTTCAGTCAGGAGCTCGATCATGGCACAATATTTGGCAAAATTATTCGTGGTACGACCCAAAAAGACACCTTGAAGATCTATCAGCTCACCATGAGGATCATAGATCACCCATGCTGCAGAGGATAAGTTACGAGTACTGCGACAGGCACCATCAGCGAAACCAATATAAGGCGTCTTAGACATCTGCACAAGAAGCGGAAAACACAATAAGCGACAAGCGACAATCGAGTCTATAAAAAATTCTAACACACATACACAACACACTTGCTAGAGTACATGTATATACAAAAAGAAGCGTACTAGCATCACGCATAGTACTTTTTCAAATACAGCCCATTGCGGGGCTGCACGAGAGGATTTCCTTCATAATCAATTAACTCGTAGGCTCCTTTTTCTAAAACTTTTTTGACAATATAAGGGCCTAGCCACATGGATTCGAGCTTTCTTGGTCCTAGCTTATCGTTTGCCTGATCATATAGGAGAACTAAGTCTCCCTCATTGAAAGAACGTGGACGAATAGCCTGGTCAAAGTGAGATTTGACTCGCCTCTTCTGCGTTTCGATAGCCAAATTCGCTAGGCGACGAGTCTCATCTAAACGCTCCAGATAAAGGAGGCGTTCTTCTAATGGGGTAGTGTTAGGAAGTAGCTCGACGACTAATTTCAATGAAGGGATTTCACACTCGATCGGAAGGGTAGCCTCTAGTCCATAGACTAGTTGAAATGGAGTGAAACCAGTGGCATCCTTCACGGAAGTTCGGTAAGCCCACAAAGCAGGAAACAACATCAAGTGCCAGTTAGACTTATGTATGCCAACGGTACGCTGAAGCATTGTAACCAAAATTTTGTTGATCGCTTCAACTTGGCCATTGGACTGAGGGTAGTACGGGGTAGAACTATCGTGCTTTAAGCCTAGCTGGGTTGTCAGTTCTGTCATCATATGATTTCGGAAATGCTTTCCGTGATCAGTGATGATGGCTTGAGGGACGCCAAATCGCGAAATAACATGATTAAACAAAAATTGCGCCACTGTGTGACCGTCTTCATTCAGTGTAGGCATCGCCTCGTCCCATTTAGTAAAATAATCGACGGCTACGATGATGAACCCATGCCCCCCGGCCGAGCGAGGGTTATAGGTGACATAGTCAATGCCCCATTTGGCAAAAGGGTCGATGGTAACAACAGGGTGCAAAGGAGCAGCGGGTGCCCGCATCTTCCGTTGGAAAATTTGGCACTCGTGACAGGAACGGACCGCAAGAATGCAATCCTTAAAGATGGAAGGCCAAAAATAGCCAGCACGGAGAATTTTTTAAGCGGTAGCATAGCCAGACATGTGACCGCCACAAGCACCTGAGTGGCAGTCATTCAAGACTCTCTCAACTTCCTCGTGAGTAAGACAACGGCGGAGAACAGAGTCGGCGGCGAGGCGATATAAAGTATACCCAATGATACGATATGGTTGGGATTGATGACGAATCCTTCGTCGAGCGTCTTTGGAAGTGCCCGGGCGGAAGGAGGACGTTTTCAAATACGTAAGAATGTCACCATACCAGGGGTCGAGGGTGCTGATGAGAAACAAGGTCTCATCCGGGATGTGATCTTCCGTGTGAGATGGCGAAGAAGAAGATGGCAAAGAGCAAATTAACTCAGCGAAAACCAGCGATTTCTTGGACTTGGCGGTAGCGAACTCCAAGTCAAACTCTTAGAGGATGAAAATCCACTTAGAGTATTTGCCCCCCAGCAACTGGCGTGACAAGATATACGTCATGGGGTTGCAATCTGAAATCATTGTAGTAGTACGCAACAGAATATAGTGGCGGAAACGTTGGACAGCGCAAACAGCGGCTAACGCCAACTTCTCGACATGTGCATATCGAGTTTCCGTATCAAGGAGGTTTCTACTGAGATAATAAATGACATGCTCCGTGTCATCGTCGTCAGTTTGAACAAGAACCATACCGATAGTGGTGTCGGCGGCAGCTAAATATAGGATGTAGTCACGATGATAGTTTGGAGGGCTAAACAATGGAGCAGAGACAAGGAGACCCTTGAGACGCTCAAAATATTCTTGAGCCATAGCATCCCAATGAAAAGGGACATCCTTTTTAAGCAGGTGTGTAAAGCCTTTAGCCACTTCGGCGTAGTTTGGAACAAAACGACGTAAAAAATTCGCTTTTCCTTGCAGAATTTGCAATTGTTGTAAGGTAGCAGGGGGAGGGAGATTCACTATAGCTTCGACTTTGAGGGGATCCAGCAGATGCCCTCGTGGGAGACAACAAATCCGAGAAGTTGACCCGATTCTACGCAGAAGACACACTTATGAGGATTAAGCCTGATGCGGTAGTGTCGACAGCGAAGAAATATCTCGCGAAGATGAGCAGGGTGGTCCTTACGGTTAGCCGAATGAGCTGGAAGATCATCCAGGTAAGGCTGTACAATGTGTCGGATGTCATGAAAAGCGTAGGACATTGCACGTTGGAAGGTAGCGCCGGCATTTTTGAGACCGAAAGGGAGCTTCTTATAAGCAAAGGTACCCCACGGACAGATAAAAGCAGTCTTGTGTTGATCAGCGGGAGCAATGTTAATCTGGTTGTAACCAGAAAAGCCGTCCATAAAAGAGTACATCTCGCTTCCCGCACACTCGTCAATAATCTGATCAATGAATGGTGTGGGGAAATTATCTTTTGGACAGGCCCGATTGATATCACGATAATCAACAAAACGCGGATAGTTCCCTGTTTTTTAGTGACATGTACAATATTGGAAACCCAATCTGTGAGCGGGATAGGATAAATAAAACCAGCTTTAAGAATTTTTTCTACTTCGGCCTTGATTGCTGCAGCCTTTCGAGGGTGTACTTGACGTAAACGTTGGCGTACAGGCTTAGCACCGGGGTACGTGATGATTTCATGTACCACTATGCTAGGATCAATGCCGGGCATTTCTTCATAGGACCAAGCAAAAACATCACGAAATTCGCGAAAAAGGTTCGAATACATTTGAATCTCCTCCGGAGTACAAGTGACTCCGATATGAACGTGTTTGACAATCCCGGGTTTGATAGAGATGTCGATGGGTTGGGTTTGCGTGATGTTTGCCATATTACCTTCAGAAGAAGTTTGGTAAACGTGAACAGGTGACTGAAGGAATCGGAATGGGGAACAAGGAGAAAACTGGTGAATAGGAGTTGGCTCATCCTGAGGGACAGAGAGCAACGAGGAACGATGATGGGTATCGTGCCAAGGAGGTTCCTCGAGAGACATTGTCTCTATAATAGCTTCGTCGGAAGAAAATATTTCTTTTAGAGGATCCGAAGAAGTTTGATCTGCGATCCCTAAGGATGGAGTGAATGTGTGGAAAATTTTGCTCGAAAGAGCAACTTCAGAAAGAGGAGCCGATGCAGCTACTATTTCAGCATAGTTGAGTTCGGCTGGACTCAACGGCATCTTGTCGCCCCATGAATCTACTTGGTCGATGGGAGGAAAAATCCATGGATCGAGACAAGTAGAGATCATATTGACGGAAGCGACATTTGGAGGCGGGGCTAGAAAAACACCCATAAGGGCAGGATCTTTAAAAAGTCCGTGACCGAGGCTCTCAAATGATTTGGTGGTATGCTCCACAAAAGGGATAGTTCCTTCTGAAGAGGAAGCGAAAAAATTCAGCTGTTCGACCGTAATAATCTTCCCTTGGTGAGGGAAGTGAATGATACGAAAGTAAGATGAAGCAACAACTTGCATTGCATAAATCCAGCTGCGTCCGAGAAGGAGGTTGTAGGTTAGAGTAGCATCAACGACTTCAACTTCCATCTCGACTGTTTTTCCTTCCAAAGAAATGGGTAAACGTGGGAGAATACCATAAGGACGGGATGCTCTTCCATCAAAAGCTTCCAAGGTTGTGGGAGACTGACTCAACGTTGGAGAACCAATAGCTTTCCAACAGGCAACAGACATGATGCAAGTCGAAGCATCTTCATCAATGACTGTGCGATGGATAGTTTTCTTATCAATAACAACCTGTATGAGAAAGGCAATTTGGGGAGGCAGTCTTTGAGTATGGTGGTCTAAGTCGAACGTAATCAAATCTGAGTCTGCCGGATCTATACCGCCGATAGCGGATAGAAAGGACTTCCTCTGAGAGGGGCAGCTCTGGAGAACTTCCAAAGCGGACATAGCCGACGGAGTCTGGGCTAAATCCTCAACGATATTATAGTGCTGAGCAGCACGGGCATTTGGGTTGTAAGAAGATTTCCGGAGTACTCCTTTTGGAGGGGGTCGGACGGGCACTTCAGCACTAGGTTTCTCGATATGGAGAGGGCTTGAACTGAAAGGAGGAGCACTGGGAGTAACTTCAGGCTCCTTGCCGGCAGATGGATATTCTTTTGTTCGAGTACTGATGTTGATAGGGACCGTACCTGCCATAAACACTTGGGAACCGAAAGAAGAGGGAGGTTGAGAGGGGTCAGCGACCATTTGGGTTTGCTGCGAAGGAAAAGGTTCTTTAAGAACCGCAGGGACCCCAGGAGCGCCTTTCAACAAACGACTAACTTCAGACCGCCGAGGGCAGTCTTTGGTGTAGTGGTCCTCATCACAAATAAAACAAGGATACTTGGGTTTGCGTTTGACACTCTCCTCCGATTGAGGTTTAGGTTGTTCCTGCTTAGGTGGTTCTGTTTTGTTTTTTCCTTTCTCCTTCTTCTTTGATTTCGATGTTTTGCCAGTCTTGGTTGACTGAACGGCATTAACCTCGGAAGTAGATTTAGGATGAGTAACCTGGGAAGTGTTTTCATTTGGAGTATTAGATTTTTGCTTCCCAGGGTTTGCGGAATTTTTCTTGGAGGATGAACTCACAGACCCGATAATATCGTCAACTGTAGGTGTTGGCGGGGTTTTGGACGTTCCAGGTCTAGGGGCATCAGGCAAATAATCATATAATGTACCTGACTGAGAATAAACTAAGTCAAGGTATTGAGCGCGTGCAATAGCTTGCTCTTCAGTAACGCATGCTCCCATTGCAATATCCCGAGCTATTGGCGGCACGAATGAAGTTGTGAACCAATCCGTGAGAAGCTGGTCGGGAATCGAGAATTTAATCATACGTCTATGTTGTCTCCATTCATGGATATGATCAGAGATGTGCGTAGCAGTTGACTGTCGTAAGGACGTAAGGAGGTGCATGCCTGTTTCGTAACGAATGGGCAACTGAAAATGTGTAAGAAATGCCATAGCCATTGAGTTGAAACCCTGAAAGGATCCGCGATTTAGTTCAATATACCATTTAGCGGCAGAGCCGGTGAGCGTTCTTTGAAAAAGGCGAAGCCAAATCAAATCATCAAGCCATGAATTAGATGAACACCATAGATGATATGTCATGATATGAGCTTGCGGATTTTCATTGGCTTTGCCATCAAATTTCGGGCAATCACCAGGAATCTTGGTGGGAACTGGAGGCCAGTAAGGATTATGAAGGATAGGGTCATTAGTCAATTTAGACACATCTGGTAGTTCAAGAGTCGCTAAAAACGGTAATTGAGGATTAAAGGACATCTGAGGTTGTTGGAACGATGGGACACCTGGGTTCCAACCGGGTGGTGGTGGACCCCAAGGACCTTGCCCTGATGGGTTTGCCCCCATAGTATGCTGGGTATAAGGGTTAGCGTTCTGCCCCCCAACATATGGGTTACCAAACGATGCTGCGGAAGTAGCATGTGGCTGCTGGTAATTTTGGTAAGGAGCAAACAGAGGTTGGCCTTGGGGTTGCTGGTAACTGTAATGCGGTGGGACCCCAAATTGGGTTTGAGACCCAGGCTGCGTTTGGTAAAACGTTTGAGATTGACCTCCAGCCTGCATTTGAGAACTAGATAGATTTTGAGATCCAACCTGGGTCCAGGTGCCAGGTTGAGCAACGCCAGTAGATGGGTAACCTTGGGCTACCTGAGTGAAGGGATAACCTTGCTGGTATTGAGGTTGACCTCCTTGTGGATACTGAGTTTGGCCTACCCGTTGATGCTGAGGTTGGCCTCCCTGCTGATACTGGGGTTGGCTTCCCTGCTGATACTGAGGTTGACCTCCTTGCGGATGAGTAGCGGAGGGATGTCCTCCCATACCAGATGGTTGGGTTTGAGGATGACCAGTTTGTCCAAAAAATTGAGTATGTTGGACAGTTGGTTGACCAATTGTTTGGGCAGCTTGGCCCGAAACTTGGGTATACTGGACGTTAGGTTGATTCGGATTAATGAACGATTGACCAGTTTGTCCAATATGTAAACCTTGCTGGAGACCAGGTTGAGCTTGGGGAATAGAAGGGTGACCTGGGTTGCCAGTAGGTTGAGTATGAGGAGTGAAAAAGGTACCACTAGAAGCAAAAGGATTTCCTTGGAAGGATTGTCCTTGTGAATTTTGCTGGTGTGGTATCTCAGGTTGAGCGTACAACGCTTGACCACCATGGTAAGAGGTGGAACCCCAATCTATGGATAGCGGGACCGAAATCTCTCCAACTGATAACTGACCTGCCCCAGTACCGAAGGGTGGTAGATACTGATCATACTGCCCCCCAAGTGATGCATTATATGTAGGATCAAAGCCTGCAAATAAAGAGGACGAAGGTCGGCTAAACATAGGCGTTGAAGAAGCCACAGATATAAGCGGAGGAGTTGTCACCGAAGTAGTAGTTGTACTGCGAGGTGGCGGAGTCGATGGCTCTGTATTGGAAAAAACGGGTGGTGACCAAATAGAGGTCGGAAAAGGAGATGATATAAAATCGCGCAGTGCTTTATAACCAAGAGGCAGTCCCCCGGTTGAAGCGCTCTTACTAACATGTGCAGACTCCATTGTGCTAGGGATTTCGTCCCCAGGCATGTCGGATTCGTCAGTAGTAGTAGGTGACGGATTTTCCATATCGGAAGGAAAAGGTTTCCGAGGAGAAGTATATTCCCAAAAAGGGATACCGTTCTGAGAAGGTTCCCAAACGGGGTTCGTATAAAACTGATAATCCTCGTCGCCTGGAGCACGAGCGCTGATCGGTTGTACGCTTGGAACAATAGGGAGAATTTGACTCACAACCGGGCCCTCGAAAGGCGAAATTGGTAGTTCCGCCAGGGTGAAACTTCACAAAATCCTAGGGAAACTAGCGAAACCAGTCCCTACGCAAACTAGCGCAAATAAAATTAACTGGGTTATGTGATCGTAGCCAGATAAATTTTTAAGACACTTGACTTGACTTTTTCATCTTTAAAGAGTCGAGAAAAGGACGAAAAGATGACTCTAGTCTCCTTCGATTGTTTAATGAGCACGAAGTGACAAGCTGCTCACTTACACCTTTTCTGTTAGACAGTCTGAAAAGGATCAAAAGCTGACTACTCTGGAAATCTAGGTAAAATGGTTTGCCAAACAATCCGTAAAACTGCTTATACACCTTAGCGATCAGAAGATCACCAAGGACTTCCCGTACTGCAGTCAATCTTCCCGAATTATGTGTTCAGTGCATTACGGTTTGTAGGGCGGCAGACTCGGCTTCCTATGGATCAAAGGTTGCAAGCCTATAGGGGTCTCCCAATTTATACTCGACGGTACATGGGAGCACAGTCCGTATTGGCACCTATCGTTTCACCGTGGAGGAATCACCCAACCACTCAACGATAAACTGCCAGGCTTAACGACGTCGGAACACGTCTCTAGCCTAGACCTCTAGAATGTGAGCGTTAAGTTTCAATGCGTTGTTAGGTTCATTGAATTAATTTTATTGTTCATCTTCGATTAAGTCTCAGTTTCTGGTCTTAGCGTATGTAATCTCTCGAAATGTCCTAAATGCAACTACATGCAAGAATTGTATTCGTTTCGTTTGGATGAAATCTAGCTACAGAAGAGTTAAGAGGTTCACACAAACAAAACGATGCCAAAAGTTCTAATGCAGCTAATCAACAAGAAAGGAAAAATCTTTTCTCTTTTTTTTTATTTTCTTTTAAAAGCAAAAACCAACATAACATGCTAATTGATGAAAAGCAAAAATCTTTTTCTTTTCTTTTAAAAATAATATGATAATTCACTTAAGGGGTTTCAAGAGATATCCACAATCAGATAATTCATTCCAAAAATCTATAACCAGATCTGAAACATAAACAATAACCCAGCAAAGCAAAGAAAAACCAAGATCTTCAAGGGACTATGTAAGCTAAGTCACAATGAAATCAGGTAAAAACAAGCAAGCTAAAAGCGAGACACTTGCAGCATGAAATGTAAAACTCATATAACCACTAGAAGGATATGGAAATCAATCAACAAAAAGACCAGATCTGTAACTCATCAATCCAACAGAAGGCTCGATAACACAAAAACCACAAAGGCCAAGATGTAAAATCGATGGACAAAGGCAAACAACTGAAGGATGGAAAAATCACCAACCAAATATCAATTCAACAGACTTCCAGGAGGCATATAAAGAGCAGAAAGACACAGACCCAAGCTTAAGAGACTGGCAAACAAGTTTATTAAAAAAACTTAACCAGTGCGGCACGACTTTAAGTCTGCAACTCGTGTTAAATAGAGATTAGCGCGAGTTGTCTGAGAGCAACACGCGCCAACCAGCGCGACTGTTCAAAGAAAAAACGCGCTGGCGGAGTTTACCAGGCAAAAAGACAGAACGGATGGTCTCAGGCTTGGCTTCTAGTATCTAGACAGAGCCAGCAAGTAAAAAAGATAGCAAGAACTCTAACCAAGAAAATCATTCAGACAAATAAATGAGAGAAAAACGACATGCAAGGCAAGATTGAGATTGCCCAGTTTGTAAACTGAACAGGAGATCGACTGAAGTGGCGTTGATCTACTTCACTTCTGCATAGCAGAAGTGTTTCGAAGGCTACCTGGCCGCTCTTCAGACTCCGTCCACAATTTACAAATTAAACAATACAAACACAATCAACAACCAACTCCCCAGTGGAGTCGCCAAATTATTGGGTTGGTAAATCCCCTCTGCGAACAAAGGCGATCCCACTAGCCCGACAGGGGTCTAGCAACAATCACACACGCTACACACAGGTTCCTAATTGCATAATTTAAAGATCGACCAGAACGATCTACCTGGAATCCAACGCTATTTGTTGTTGAAGAAACGCCGCTCCCGTCCTTTAGCTTTGGCTGGTCACTATCCTTACGCTCCACGTATGGACACCTGCACAAACAAAGAACATTCCAACACAAGCGTAAAATCCTTTTCATGCAATTATATATCAGTCAAGCAGGATATAACTCAAATATCATCAGAAGAATATGTGAGTGGAACCATAATGACAGTCGTTCATTATTCAATAAAAGAAGAGAAGAATTACAACCAAATAGGCTTAACGTTGAAATCTCCTCCAACTGGGTCAGCAGCTAAACATGCCTTGCAAAGTGACTTCCTCTCTCAACATTCCAGCAGCATAACTTCTCTCTCAGCTCTCACTATCAATCCAGCGTAATCTTAGCTCATCTTAGCTCTTGCAAAACTCCAAAACTAGTTGGTTCAATGCAGGGTGACAGTTATTTAGAGATGGAGGAGGAGAAAGTATTCATTGTATCCGGACACCTACTGAAGATTTGGCATTATCCCAGAATAGCCTTTGGACTGGGTTGTGATGGATGAAAAAGACGACACTCGGCCACTTCCATGGGATTTTTCCTTAGAGAACTGCATGAGCAATGGAGGAAAAAACACTTCAGTGCGCGCTGGCCAAAAATCATGACCAATTTTGGGTGGCGCAGGCTTTATTCTGTGACAGGGCGTCCATGGGCGTGCCCTCTTTGGAGGAACTAAGCCATTGGCGCGGGTTAGACACTGTGGACCCGCGCTAATGGAAAAAGGACACTTTTTAGGGCTAATCTTCAAAAGGTGTCTTCAGGGATATTGAAGTTCATACTTAGGAGAATCCAATGCAAGTGTTTTTAAGTTGTGTCACTGGTCACAGGTCCATGAATGTGTCCTCCAGTGTGCGAAAGCAGGGGTAACAAGGACGGTGACCAACGGTGACAAATTATTGCGTAACAAGCCTGGTAGTGGAATGCCTTACCATGGTTTTCTATTGGTGCACGCCTCTTCTGACCAGTATGAAGAGCCAATTGACCTCTATTCAGAAGGCTCAAACAAAGAACTTTGGATATGGGACTATCTTATGCTCATTCTTCTTCGAGAAGGTACCTGGGCTATGTCCCAAAGTATCTATCTCCATCAGCAGCCCTTGAGATCCTCAGATGGGTAGATGGGCTGACTTGATGAAACATATTGGAGGTGGGGACGTGCCTAGGATGACTTTCAATGATGAGTTTTTCACATGGTGGGATCAACAGATCATCCCCGTCGATGACTGCCCATATGCTGGTATTGATTTCTGAGGAGATCTAGACTTGGTGTTGCCACCAAATGCAACATGGGGAGACATAGGTAAAAAAATTTCAAGTTTTTGTAAATTTTTAAGATTTTTTTTTTTTTCTTTCTTAAATATGAAATGAACTTAGAAATATTTTTGATGAGACAAAATACTAACAAAATGACCATGTTCCAGATGTGGGTCCAGTGGGACCAGATGGATTTCCGAGGCACAGGCGTTACGGAAGAGGTGTTGAAGAGGCAGCAACTAAGATAGAGAGAGTCCTATATGTAGTTTAGAGAAACTTGGTGAGAATGACCCACCAGGTACTAATGATAGCCATAGAGGATCTACCTGAGGAGATGCAGCATCGCATTGTAGGGGTACCGCGAGACTAGGTCCACATACTTCTACATGTAGCCAATGTAGTAGTTAATGTTTTAGCCACTCATCCTAAGCCGGGTCGATAGACAGTCTGGACATGATTATGGGCATTTCATCCCAATTTTGTATATTATTTCTTGAACACTTTATCTATACACAGGCGATTTTATGATATATATACAGACTCAATTTTTTTATGTTTGTTTGATTTGATGAACGATTAATATGCCAATCTAATGCTTGATTAGCAATAGAGTCTGCTAATGAATTCTCAAATCGTGGAATGTGTGTTGAAAATGGCAACAAGAAATGATAAAATTAGAAGTGCTAAAAATAGCACTGCTATAAATAGCAGTTTGGGTACTGTTAGACTTGTGGGAAAATGGTCCAAAAATGGATCCAAGTATGCCCTTTAAAGTCTCCATAAGCCAGCATCATCATGCCAAAGGATCCAAATTTGCTTTTAAAATCTTCAAAATCTTCACTAAGATCATCCAAGGATAAAAACCATCACATGCTGAGAGCCCTTAGAAGGGAGATAATGCACTATCGAGAGGCTAAAACTCTTCAAAAA
>APFE030485386.1:0-39123 GCA_000404065.3 Pinus taeda
GCTTCGGCATGTATAAATATGTATTGTAACATTGAAAGGAATATAATGAAAAATCAAGCTGGTAGTCTCGGTTTTGAGATCCAGTGGGAAATCTCTGTGTATATGTGTTTTATGGGTTATGCTCTCGCATTTTTATTTTCTTGTGATTTAGAATTCGTATCCAGGTAATTTTTGTACGGGGTTAAAACCTACAAAACCTATAGGAAACATAGGAAAGAGATCAGGAAAGGATGTAATGGTAAAGGGAAGGAAAAGAGGAAGGAATTACTCAAGGAAAAATATAGGAAGAGGCCTAGTAGCTAAAGGAGCCTAGCCCATAGCCAAACCTCAACTCCTACAACATATTCATTGAAGGAGGTAGGGTGATACCACAAAAATTTTCCATTCCTCTATTCTTTGAACTTGAAAAGGAGAGAGAAAGGACACATAGGTGGATGATGGTTGCTAAATCAAAAGGGGTAGAGGATGTAGGCCACATGGAAGAGAAGTTGCAATAAATGGGTAGAGAATTAAGTAGCATAAGAGACAAGGAGACAATAATGAAATCCCAGTTAGAGGTTGAGAATACATGGCTAAGAAAGAAACTACAGTAAAAGGAAGGCCAATTGGAAACTATGGAAAGTTTATCCATGGAGGCACTTCAATCTAGGATTCTAGCAAAGTCATATGCCTTATACCTCAAAGAACAATGACTACAGTTTCAGATAAAAATCCTAGCACAAAGAGGAACTATGTCTTTCTAAGACTACAGGTAATTCATTGACCTCTGAGATCAAAGCACCCTGGAGGATAGATCAAATATATTTTAGTTATACCTACACAATTTAGCTCTGAAAGATTTAAGTGTGTGGGACCCAAATCCAAAGCTAAGGGACTTACAATTAATGGCCTTAGCATCTTGGGTGAGTCACGAGGAAGCCAGAGATACATAAATGAAATGGGTATTGTCAAGAGACGAAGCATAACCCATTTTCATAAGAGCAGAACAATGTAACCCAATGGCTGTGATTAGCACTCACAATCTCATTGCAAATGATCCCAAGCTTGTAGCAAGATACGTTGTTGTCCAAGAACAAGCATTCACTCATTTTGAATACACGCTAATATTTCTAGGAGATGACAACCAACAAGCCTTCCAAAGGAGATGGAACAACTTACCCTATAGCCTAAAGATTAAATAATATCATTCTCCTAATAAAATGCGGGATGAACTAGAGAGAGTTCCAATGTATAAGAAAACATTACAGAGACTCAAGGTCAACTGGATTCGATTAAAACTCAGCCCACCATTGCTTTTAGGTATGTTAGAGGGGATAAAGGAAGAAGAAGAAAGAAATCAGTGGGAAGAAATATAGAGGAATGCAGGGTTTTATCCTCAAGATGAGGAGAGTACAATAAAAGCCTGGAATTTCAGGGAGACCACCAAAGCAATGAAAGACATGGACATAGATTGAGTTGCTCAGAGGGTGAGCAACACTTTCAATAGGGGGGTGATGATGAGGCTTAGTAATGGGTAAATGATATGGACCTTAATGCACCTCTAGCTTACTAAAATTAACTTTTTTCATCATTCTTTACATGTTTTAATTAAGTTTTGCTTAATGAGGAGAGTAAAGATGAGATGTCATGTCTAGTGGTCTAATGTGTATTGATTGTAGTTTTTGGAGCAAATTTTGGCTAATTAAAGTGTAGGAACTCAAATGGAGAGAAGCAAGGGGGATTCTAGGAGACAAGATCTCCCTCCTTAACTCCTCACTCACTCGAAGATTCTTCAATCAAATCTCATCATCTCAGAGCTGCAAGAAGCTGAGTCATGAAGTTCATTGGTAGCCAAGCTAGTGACAGTTGAAGACCAGTTGATCTCGAGATTCAAGCTAATCCTCCCTAAACTTAAGGAAGTTGTTAGTAGCTTCAGTTGTATAAATCAAGAGGCCTAGGGCCTCATTAGGGTTCAGAATTTTTGTTCAAGATAGCTAAGCAATTTTCGAGTTGATGCATTGTAACCAAGCACTCTTATGTATTTCTAATTTCTTTAATGAAAATGAGCATCATTCCCTTGATCCAACACTGAGTTGACTCAGAGGGCTGAAGCTCTTGGGTTAGGGCCCAACCCTAGAAGTAGAGGTTCCTCTTGTTGTATATGTATGCTTAGGTTAGCTTCATAGTTAGAGTTGAACTGATTTTAGTGTTGTTAATTTGCAAGCATTGGTAGATTTAATTATTTTTCTTCCATTTGTGGATACATCTAATAATAGCATTGTAGTCATAATATTCCAAAAAGGATGATAGCAAGTGGTTTTCACCTCATTTATCCATTTCAGAGATCATGTTTTGATGAACACTTCTCATGTAGCCCAAAAATATAGAATTCTTGTTTTTTGTGTAATTTAGGGTTTTGCTGGCTAATTAGGTCATTATCTTGCAGTGTCATAGATAAGTTGAAATTGGTATTTTCTCATCCCTTAATTTTTGTACTGATTTAATCTTGATTTCATATTGGTTCCAAGACTTTCCATGCATGATCTTAGCAAGTAAATGGTGATAACTTTGTTTTCTGTTACTCGAGTACACCTTTCTCGTTTTTGATGAGTTTATATATGAATGCCAAGAATGACATTTGATGATTGCAATAGTTTCTAAATTGTATGAAGACCTCATCTCATTAGCCTAAGCAAAGCCATATCCACCCATGATTGCCAAAAGTCACTAAGGTCTTGTTGACAGGGCTAACGTTCGCTATGCCAACAAGGGGAACTAACTCGATCGTATACCACAATTAGACCTGCTTTCGTTTGGAATGGTTGGCTTCGATGGGTTTTAAGGGACCCCATAAACTGTTTAGACACATTGAAAGATTGCTTTCAGGTGGAAGACTTCAATTAAGTCAACAAAATGAAACAACTAACCTCTATGTGTTAAATCCTATCTATACTACTTCTAACTACTCTAATCTAGTCCTAGCTAACCTAATCAATCCTGCAAAAGCATAATACAGAGGTTTAAACATCATATATATGTTCAGCAGGAGTGTGATAAAGACAATTAAACATCATGCATAGATTCAAGTCCAAATCAATCAGTCATTGAATTCACAACTGGAAAAGGTTGTATTAAAGCTAAATTGCAATCCAATCACTCATATAGGAATCCACATTCTTTTATGGAATTAAAACTGCAACTGATGTTTAACTTCGTTTCAAATTAGAGACCATTCACAAGTTAACCATGAAACTAAATCACATTCAATTTAATGAGACTAATAGTGAACTATAAGTCATCAATATGCATAAATACAAATCACATTTACATTCATGCCAGCAACCACACTCTGATCCAAAACATATAAAGAACAATCAAATAATTCTAAAACTAAAGGCTCCTTATTACCCTAAAACAGTCCTCCTTATTCATAATAAAGAAAAACTATTATTCTCGAAAAGCAAAAGCCCTTTCTCCTCTTCGGAAGTAATACTTATGCAAATTCCCCTGACTCTAGGTCTACCTTGCCTCTTCATCTTCCCACTATTTCAGATGTTGGCATTATGACGTAGGTGTTGTCCTTGATGGCAACTCACTCAGATGACAGATCACAATGTAGCAAGTTAACAATAGAGAGTTACAGATCAGACTTCATAGAATGAAGAAAGAGAGGTATACGCAGGTTCACCATTGGCGAAGCCACGTATACACATGGGTTCACTGTATACAAGTCTCATCTACGTACACATGCACTTTCACAAAAGGAAAGGCACATATACCTTGGAAAACTAAATTGTTGGTCCGAAGTGTTTGGTCCATGGTATTTTGATCCATGGTATTGGTCTAAGGTATTGACCATAGGTATTTGGTCCAAGCTATTGGTCCTAAATGGTTTTGTTCCATGGTATTGGGAAAGGCCTAAAACTATAAAAGGAGGAGAATATCATTAGGCCAACTCACTCAAGTATTGAATATCTGATGAAGGGTGAGATCTGGTATGCAGGTTATTGGGTTATGGTGCACTGATGGATCTGAACCAAGGACGAACCTTAGCACTTGATGACAGATAAGATCTAATGATGTATCAAGATCTTAAGGCTTGAAGAGAATTATCTTTATGTGGTTTGATCATTTACATAAAAAATTGACGCATGTTGTAGTCTGTAAATGTGATGATCTAGGTATGATTGAAGTCTTGAATTGTTGTAATATTTAAATCATCATTTACATATTTGTACACAGGTTCACCTTAGAAAAGGCATGTACACACGTTGGTTTTGCATATCGAAACAACGTATACATCATAAATTTGATTTGCAAATCTGTACGCAGGTTCGCCTTGAGGAAAGCATGTATGCACGTAGGTTCAACACATGGAAGTAGTGTATACCTTATAAAAATATGTTTTAGTTGCTTCTGTTTGCTGTTGTAGTGTTCTGGGTTATTTCTTGGGTTCTGGTTACTATATTCTGGTGACATCATTCTCAATGATCAAAGTGATTGACTGATTCGGTTGTGGTTGGTTCAAAGGAGATTGGTTGACATAGATATATTTGATGATTGAATGATGTTGTTAATGGATCCAGTCTAAAAATTCATGAAATGTGGTCTCTAGAAGAAAAGAGAAGGTTGTAGCCTTCTGTAGGCCGGCACCTATGTACTAGTAAACATATCAGCTAGTACAAGAGCTAGGGGGTTGTAGCTCTCTTCCAATAGAAGCTGGAGAACGAGAAAAAGTTGTAGCCTTCTATAGGTAGAAGCCTGCGTATTGGTATAAGATTACACTAGTACAAAAATTGTAAATAGAATTCTCTTATTATTAACAGAAGACAGAGACGATTGCACTAGGTGGTTTTCACCCACATTGGGTTTCCACCTTATATCTTGGTGTTCATGTGTGTTTCTTATGTGTGATGATCTGTTCTATTTTTACTACACCTGGTTACTGTTTATATGGTTTTGATGCACTGATTAAAGATCAATATATGAAGAATTAAGTGAATCATAAGTTTGCTGGATATACGCTAGTTGCACTAAACATAGTTGCATGTACACGTGAGTTCCCTTAATTGAAGTAGCGTATATGAATTTGATTATGGAAATGAAAAATTATTAGTTTGATAATACTGATTCACCCCCCCCTCTCAGTATTATTTCCAACAATTGGTATCAGAGCAGGTCCTTTAGAAGAAGCTTGATTGCTTGAAGGAAGATCCATCATCATGAGTAATCAAGAAAGTGGGGGATCCATCAGACCGCCAACCTTTGATGGGAGCAACTTTTTTTATTAGAAGGTAAGAACCACAACCTATCTTCAATCTCTTGGAACAGATGTCCGGGAAATCGTGGAAGGAGGATATACATTTCCATCAACAATTCCTACATATGCAGTAGGTAAAAAGCAATATGAAACCAATGCCAAGGCAGACAATACATTATTGGGAAGTTTGTCACAATCACTGTTTGTCAAGGTTATGCAACTCAAATCAGCCAAAGAAATATGGGACAAAATCGTTCTAAGCTACGAAGGATACTCTCAAGTAAAACGTGCTAAACTGCAAACTCTCAGAATTCAATATGAAACTCTCAAGATGCACAATGATTAAAGTGTAGCTAGTTACTTCTTACATATAGATGAGATTGTTAATTGCATGAAGAATTTGGGTGAAGAGATAAAAGAAGTTACCTTAGTTGAAAAAGTCTTAAGATCCTTATCTGCTAAATTTGAATCAAAAGTATCTACCATAGAAGAAAGCAGGATCTACAGACTATTACTATGACACAGCTTCACGGAATCTTAACTGCTTTTGAGATGAGAAAAGGAGGTCCATCAGATGTCAGAGAAGCTGCATTTAAAGATTTAGCATAAGGAAAAGAAGAACTTAATGAATCAGGACATTTTCCAGAAGAAGAAGAGGAAGCGAACTTTGTTAAGAATCTTCAACAGGGTTCTGGTATATTTAGAGGTAAACTACCTTTCAAATGTTTTGCCTATGGTAGAGTCGGTCATTATGCTACCAAATATCCTGATAAAGATAAATATGACAAAGGGAAGGAAACTGCAAAATGGAATAGAAAACAAAGTGTAAGTAAAAAGAGCTACTATACTCATGAAGATAGCGATGGGTTATCAAATAGTGATGAAGATGAAAATATTAATGACTATAGACTTCTGATGGCTTATGAAGATGATGATTTTTTGGATGATTTAGATGAAGATGACCTTTATGAAGAAATATCTAAACTCAAAATTTGTTTAGAAGAAAAGAATATAATTATAGATACCTTGACATTCCAACTTGCTAAAAGAGAAAAACACAATGAAAAGCTAGAATGTGATATTGTGGGTCTAAGAAAGGATCTTGAGAAAACAAAAGCTCTCAATCTTAGATTTGCTAAAGGATTGGAAACCTTAAATGAAATTATCAAAGTGCAGTGCTCTCCTATGATAAAGACAGGTCTTGGATATACGGAAGAAACATCTCAGAAGCCATCAACCTCCACTAAAAGCTATTGTGATGCAACAAAGAGTAGTGAACAATTTGAAAATCATCAGCAAGTGCATAAATCATATCACCAGGTGAATCAGGCTCAATTTACTTCAAGGATGAACAAAATCCACAATCAACCTCAGGTAAATCATACTCAATTTTCTTCAAAGAATATCAATCAACAGGTCAGTAGGAGGAGCTTCAACTACAATCAACATGTTAGTAGATTCGATAATTGCAGAAACTTCTTTAATGGTCAATGTTTCTCATGTCATAATTTTGGACAGAAAGTTGCTTAATGTGTTGCTTACAAAACTATCATGACTAGAGAAGCACAAAATCAAAGGAATGTGATAGGGATCAACAAAAGTTCCTATAATAACTTTTCTCTTCCTAAAAATGAAATAGAATGTTCAATCTGTAACAACTTTGGCCATTATGAATTTGAAAGCAAGAGTAAATTTCAAAAAATAACTCAAAAAGAGCAAACTCCACTAAATCCCAAAATATCGAGAAAGAAAGAACCGCAAACATAAATATGTGGTATAGCATTGTATGCAGAAGGACAAGAAAACCAGTGTTACATCAATAGTGGATGCTCAAAACACATGACAGGTGACATAGAAAAACTACACTCATATAATACCTTAGAAAAGGAAAAGAGTGTCTCATTTGGAAATAACACTCCTACTCTCATAAAAGGTAAAGGCTCTATTTTCTTGAAAGAAAAAGTTAAATCTGGGAATGTTATGTATGTTGATGGCTTAAAGCATAATCTATTGAGTGTGAGTCAAATGTGTGATCAAGGAAATGAAGTAGTGTTTCGATCAAATGGATGTGTCGTTCGTGAACTTGATTGAGCAGAAAACGTGATTAAAGGGACAAAAACTCCAAACAACCTATACATACTCAAGGAAGGACAACAACAGTGCTATCTAAGAAAAAATGATGAAAACTGGCTATGGCACAGAAGATTGGGACATCTAAGCTTTTCCCAAGTAAGAAAAGCATGCAGATTCCAGGTTGTTCGTGATCTTCCAAATATCAACATTCCTAAAAATACTATATGCAAATCATGTCAATTCGGTAAGCAAGCTAGATCTCAATTCATCGAAAAGGAAGGGTTAGCTAGTAAGCCTCTTGAACTTGTTCATATTGATTTATGCAGTCCATGAAGGAAAAAGTCACCTCGTGGAGAAGAATACTTTATATTGTTCATTGATGATTTTTCCAGAATGTGTTGGATAGGTATTCTAAAGAATAAAGATGAAGCATTTTAAAAGTTCAAAGCCTTCAAAGCTTTGGTTGAAAATGAATCAGATCACAAAATCAAATGCCTTAGATCTTATCGAGGAGAGGAATTTACCTTAGACGAATTCTTTGAATTTTGTGAATAACATGGAATAAAAAGGTAGCTCTCCACCACAAGGACTCCTCAACAAAATGGAGTGGTAGAAAGGATGAACAAAACTGTTCAACAAATCACTTGTGCTATGCTAGATGAATCTGGAACTCCTGCAACCTTCTAAGGTGAAGTTGCATTTGTCACCATCACTATTCTCAATCAAGCAAATATTCAGGTAAGCAGCACTCAAACTCCACATGAACTTTGGTATGGTAAGACTCCCACTATAAAATAATTCAAAGTTTTTCGAAGCAAATGCTACATCAAAAGGACTGATGAAAAACTTGGTAAGTTTGAACCCATAGCAGATGAAGGTATTCTTCTTGGCTACTCTTCTCAAAGTAAAGGATATAAATGTTACAACAAAAGACTTGGGAAAATGATTGAAAGTATTGATGTTTTGTTTGATGAAGCATGCAAAAATTGAAAACAGATAAAACCAGAAGATTATGATGATGAAGAAGATGAGGATCATTTTCTCACATCAAATCACACTGATTCTGAAGAAGAATCCAATGAAGCACCAGAAGAAGAAATAACAATAGAAGAAAAGACTCCATCTAGGTATGTTCAGAAAAATCATCCAGAAACTCAAATCTTAGGAGAAAAAGGGGTAGGTGTGCAGACTAGAAGAACCATTGTCGAAGCTTCAAGCTATCTAGCATTACTATCTTCCATTGAAACTCAAAATGTAAATGAAGCATGTAGAGATGAATGTTGGGTTAAGGACATGAATGAAGAACTTGAGAAAATTGAAAAGAATAATACTTGGGAATTAGTTCCTAGACCTCATGATAAGAATATCTTAGGAACTAAATGGATATTCAAAAACAAGTTGAATGAAAATGGAGAAGTTACTAGAAACAAGGCCAGAATTGTTTGTAAAGGATATGCTCAACAAGAAGGTGTAGATTTTGAAGAAACTTTTGCACCTGTTGCTAGACTTGAATCCATAAGAATGTTTCTAGCTCTTTCTAGTTTTCAGAAATTCAAAGTATATCAAATGGATGTAAAATTTGCCTTTCTTAATGGAGACTTAGAAGAAGTCTATATTGAACAACCAAAAGGATTCATTCTTGGAAATGATGCAAAACTTGTATGCAAACTCAGAAAGGCTCTCTATGGTCTAAAACAAGCTCTAAGGGCATGGTATTACTGTCTTGACAAATATCTCCACCAACAGGGTTTTTCAAAGGGATCAATAGATAACAATCTATATAAAAAGATTGACACTGGTAAACTGCTAATAATTGTTTTTTATGTTGATGATATCATTTTTGGTAGCAATGAAGAATCCATGAGTTAGAATTTTGCGTTAGTAATGCAGCAAGAATTTGAAATGTCCTTGCTTGGTGAGCTCACCTACTTTCTTGGTCTACAAGTTTAGCAAAATAAAGATGGTATTTTTCTCTCACAAACAAAATACCTCAAACAGATCCTGAAAAAGTATGGTATGGAAGATTCCAATCCAGTATGTACCCCAATGGTAACATGATGTAGTCTCAGCTCAAATGATGAATCAGCAGCAGTGCATCAACCAATTTATAGATCCATGATTGCCAATTTGCTTTATCTAACAGGAACCCAACCGGACATCATGCATGCAGTAGGAATAGTTGGAAGATTCCAACCAAATCCAAAGGAATCACAACTTTAGGCAGTCAAAAGGATCTTCAAATATCTTCAAGGAACACAGAACTTTAGTTTATCGTATCATAGAGATATAGATCTTACACTTCATGCATATACAGATGTAGATTGGGTAGGAAGTGTTGATGATAGAAAAAGCACTAGTGGTGGTGCATTTTATATGGATTCCAAGTTAGTATCTTGGTTCAGCAAGAAACAAAGTTCAATTGCATTATCTATAGCTAAAACAGAATACGTGGCTGCTGCATCTTGCTACACACAACTACTTTGGATGATGCAACCCTTGCAAGACATTCAGATCACATGTACTCCACCTATCTCCATTCTATGTGATAATACAAGTGCCATCAATATTTCAAAGAATCCAGTTATGCACTCCAAGACCAAGTACATACCCATCAAATATCATTTTCTACGTGAACAAGTGCTTGAACAAAAGGTCAAATTGGATTATGTTCCCTCCAAAGAACAGGTTGCTGATATATTCACTAAACCACTACCCAGAGAGACATTTGAATATCTCAAACAAAAGCTAGGAGTAGTTGTTGCATTATCCTACTATTAAATCCTATCTTCTTCATAGAAAGCTGGCTATAAGCAAGTTTCATGAAACATAGTTGCGTATATACGCTAGTTTCTATGGGTACAATCACATATATGATGGTTTGACAAAAAGAAGTGGGTTAGACTCAGGAGAAGGGGTCTGATATGGCTCAGTGAATTATCTGCTCTGCTTGATGATGGTTACAATCTGTTGATGACATGTGGAAATATGTTGGCTTTCATAAGTTGTTGATAACTTGATATATATTTGATTGATGATGATGCATAACTCTTCCGATATATGAAATGATCAGATGTAATAGTGAACATTTGACACGAGTTCAAGGGGATCATATGCTTCTAATAATGCATTGTTGGCATTATCTTAGAAGATCTCAATGCAAATTTTGTTTCAGGTAGAACAGGTTCAAGGGGAGAACATGGTTCCTAATCTAGATGCTGATTGACAGATGTTGTTGATGATAGTTGTTGATGACTATCATGGTCTTTGGTCTCTGTTATATAAGTCATCTACATCTTTTTAATGTGAAGGTCATGAAAAGACCCAATTTGTAACCCACTCTGCATGGGATGGATGATGTAATGTTTGTGTTTTAACATATATAAACAATTGTATATCCCCACTTGGTTGGGTGGATGAGTCAAACTTGGTATATCCCCATTTGATTGGGAGATGGATGTATGTATGAGTCTTTGGTGATAGGAAGGTCATTGCTAATGTATGTATAGATTCATGTTATCATTTTGTAGACCTTGCTTGTGCTTGGGGGGAGCATGGACTCGATCATAGGAGCTCAATCAACACACTTCAACATATCAAAGAATTCAGCAAGTAATCAGTAGGAGCATTACACTTTGCCCTTGATGACGAAGGGGGAGAGTGACTAGTGACTTGGTGTTGCCATCAAGTCCAAAGGGGGAGATTGTTGGCATTATGACACAAGTGTTGTCCTTGATGGAAACTCACTCAGAGGACAAATCATAGTGCAACAGGTTAACAACACAGAGTTACATATCAGACTTCACAGAATGAAGAAAGAGAGGTATACGTAGATTCACCATTGGCCAAGCTGTGTATACATGTGGTTTCACTATATACAAGTCGCATATACATACACACGCGCTTTCACAAAAGTAAAGGTGCGTATACCTTGGAAAATTAAATTATTGGTCTGAAGTGTTTGATCCATTGTATTTTGATCCATGGTATTGGTCCGAGGTATCTGGTCCAGGGTATTGACCCTAGGTATTTGGTCCAAGGTATTGGTCCTAAATGGTTTTGGTCCATGTCATTGGGAAAGGCCTAAACTATAAAAGGAGGAGAATATCATTAGGCCAAATCACTCAAGTATTGAATATCTGATGAAGGGTGAGATCTAGTATGCAGGTTATTGGGTTATGGTGCATTGCTGGATCTAAACCAAGGAAAAAACTTAGCACTTGATGACAGATAAGATCTAATGATGTATCAGGATCTTAAGGCTTGAAGATAATTATCTTTATGTGTTTTGATCATTTATCTAAATAACTAGCGCATGTTGTAGTCTGTAAATGTGATGATCTGGGTATGGCTAAAGTCTGGAATTGTTGTAATATTTAAATCTTCATTTACATATCTGTACGCAATTTCACCTTAGAAAAGGCACATACACACATTGGTTCTGCATATCGAAATAACATATACATCATAAATTTGATTTGCAGATGTATACGCAGGTTCACCTTGAGGAAAGCACGTATGCATGCAGGTTTGACACATGGAAGTAGTGTATACCTTATAAAATATGTTTTAGTTTCTTCTGTTTGTTGTTGCAGCATTCTAGGTTATTGCTTGGGTTCTGGTTACTGTATTCTGGTGACAGCATTCTGAATGATCAAAGTGATTGATTGATTTAGTTGTGATTGGTTCAAAAGGAGATTGGTTGATGCAGATATATTTGATGATTGAATGTTGTTGTTAATGGATCCAGTCTGAAAATTAATGAAACATGGTCCCTGGAAGAAAAGAGAAGGTTGTAGCCTTCTATAGGTCGGCACGTACATACTAGTAAACATATCAGCTAGTACAAGAGTTAGGGGGTTATAGCTCCCTTCCAGTAGAAGCTGGAGAACGAGAGAAGGTTGTAGCCTTCTGCAGGTAGAAGCCTACATACTAATATAAAACTGCACCAGTACAAAAATTGTAAATAAAATTATCTTATTATTAAAAGAAGACAGAGACGATTGCAGTAATTGGTTTTCACCCACATTGGGTTTCCACCTTATATCTTGGTGTTCATGTGTGTTTCTTAAGTGTGCTGATCTTCACCTGGTTACTGTTTATATGGTTTTGATGCAATGATTAAAGATCAATATATGAAGAATTAACTGAATCATAAGTTTGTTGGATATACGCTAGTTACACTAAACATAGTTGCGTGTACACACGAGTTCCCTTAACACAAGTAGCGTATATGAATCTAGTTATGGAAATGAAGAATGATTAGTTTGATAATACTCATTCACCCCCCCTCTCAGTATTATGTCCAACATCAGATATGCAAATCGAGTACACAAAGATAGGATTGTCAGCACGACTACTAGCACGTAGAAAGCATAATGGCCAGATCGATTCCTTTCCTGAGGAAGTGAACAGATGTTGGTAATGGATGACTATATGTTTCCTTCCCATAATGAAGACCAAGACAGCTCTGCTTATGGAATGTGCAGGAAATGAGTGGGGTTCCGACCTAGAATGCTTGTAGCCAGACCCTTAAATGTTGTGCTTCTGCATACATGGCTCTTTGAATCCCCTCCTGTGTCCTTTAATTCTCACATGCAAGGATAGCTATCATTATCTTGATGATTGTGAAAAATAAAACATAAATTTTCAATCAAACATAAACATTGCCTTCATTCATTTTATAAACTAAGGAACAAGTGTGAAAAGCATTTATGCCTGATACATAGTCAACATACAATTTCCCACTCAACCCATAGGCTTGGCACAATTTTTTTTTTCTTAGGGCTTCTTTTAAATCGCAATCGGCTATCGACCCCTCCACAGGTCGCAGTACCCATGCATCCCACTTCCCCTATGTGAAATTACACTATCGAGACTCCACAGACCCACCTTTTACACTGAAAACCTGATCCCTTTTTAATTTCAGAAAATTTGAAAAACACACGTAATCTCGCCCGAATCGCTCAATTCGGACCTCAAATGTTATATGTTGGATTCTATAAATATCGTCAGGTCCGGCCTATCGCATATCGCAATATTCACAAGCCTAGGGCTCCGCTAATCACGATATGCGATAGGGCTTCGGACCTAAAAATATATATATTGTATTTGATAGCTCAACAGGTCCGCCATATCGCTGCGCATATTATGTTAAAGGCCCAGGCTCCGGTGATATGCGATATGTGATTGGGGGCTCGACCCGGCAACATATTCAATGCAGTTCATAGTGCCAGTGAGTCCGGAGGCTAGGGGTGCACCATATATATATAAACCTTGGACTTAGGTCGATTGCAATATGCGACGGGATTTCGGACCAGAAAATATATATATTGCGGTTCCTAATGCCGTTGGGTCCGAGGCCTTATGGCATGCATTATACACCAAGATTGAATGCGATAAGCGAAATAGGGAGGATATACGTATTTTACGAAGGGTTTCCTTCATAAAGGGATTATAACGGGACAATGATGCGATGAAGGGTTTTGGAAGCTAGATAAATCTCGATGATCATATGAATGGAAGGCTTAACAAGGTTATATGTGAGGGATTTGTTAAGGGAATTTCACCATTTGTGAATGGAATATTCAGCTCTTCATAGAGTTAAAGTGACTAGGATGAAAAGGATCATTCAGAGAGATGATAGATCAGACTTATAGGGGGCCCATTCAAAAATTGCTATCAGAGCATGTTTTAATAGGGTGGTAGTTGTGGCCACAACAAATGGCGAACCGTTGGGCAAACCGATTATCTTTATTTCCAAATAACCTTCAGATCAATACAACATAATATTTTAAGATAAACTTGAAATGCAAACTATATAGATGGAAAAGCATGGGTTCCACTTAAACATTAACTACTTCAGGAGGGATAGAGACAAATAGCTTCTACTTGTTGATATGATCTTGACATGCATTCTCCAATGGCAGTATTATGGGGTTTATTGTCCTTCCTTTACCTGTTTCCCACTTTCAAAAATCCCTTTGGGGCCGTCACTAGTCTTTCCATACCTTTTTAGGTGTGTACCTCAGCTCTTTATTTCTCATCAAGCTTGCTGTAGACATGTTTTTCTTGCACGTTATATGAGAATTTCAGTGCTATATTTTCATTGCTTGAATGGGGTGCAGTCATGGATGATTCCATATTTTTAAACCGCTTAAGAAAGGCTTGGCTTGCTATGTCAACCGGTACTCTGAGCCCAACAATAGTCCTTACTCTAACTAGCTTCCCAAACAACCTGTCCTTCCAAACTTGCACAAGGACTTGACATTTCATTTCTTTTTAGATAAGTCCTTCCAGTTTCAGGCACAAGGACTAGAGCACAATTAGATTTGCCACAGGGTATGAGACAATAAGCTTAGCCCATGAGAAAAGGTTTAGTTGTGAGTAACAGGTATTGGACCATTTAGTGTGGTGGATGGGACCAATGGCGAATGACTGTAAACATTATGAGCAAGTATAGGCTAGGTATAAGTGGGATTTATTTAAATGCAGCGTTCCTCCATGCCAGTCCAGCTGTAGTTACACATTTTTCATTTTATAAAGATGCCCCTAAATGCTATAGATATCCAAGTTATCAACAGATCTCAAAAAGTTCCCAAGAGACACCAATGAAGGGTTTTGGCTTGCATTTGACTATTGATTCTCAAGTGATCATGGGCTGATAGAAAGTTTGTTTGATTTATGGGGAAATGATGGATTTAGGAACAATAGAATCATCAACAAGTTAATGAGGAAGGGAAAGGCCGATAGTAGTGAATGAGGGAAAATCTAAAAGGTAGAATGAGACTCGAGGACCACCATCAGCTGGCTGAAAAGGAATGTAATTCAAAATAGTAGGAAAATAGACTTTGCAGAAAACAAAAAGAAAGGACTGGAATACAACTAAATTAACAGCAAAATGAAATGAACTCTAACCTACTTAGGAGGTAACCACCATGTGGTGGCTACTGGAAGTGTCTCTTGAGATGCTGGCCATTAACAGGGAGTTTTTCAGTTTCTCCCTGTAAGGTTTTCAATCTGTAAATTCCATGACCAATTTTTTCCACAACTTGGAATGGGCTCAGCCATGAGTGTTGTAATTTTGTGTGCTTACCTGTTGGCTCACTCATGAGAGATGAAAAGTAAATAAATTTCTCAATGAAAGATATCACTCCGTCTTCACTTCCATTTATAACTTTTTCATTTTCCTTTTTGTTAATAGCTACGTTTCTGAGTGTTCTTTCGCAATGCAAGAACTCAAGGATTTGATTATCACCTTCGAACACCTACCAATTTGAGATGTTATTAGTTACGGATGATCCGAAAACCAATTCAACATTAAATTTATTCTTGTTTAATTTAAGATTAGGCAAAAGTTTCATAGCCATAACAACCATCAGATTGACATCGTGGTTATGCTTTCGAGATATGTATGTGACATTGAAAGAATCAAAATTGTCAATTAAACTCCATACCTCATGTTGGTACCTCACCAGATGTGGCGGACTGTAGTGTATCTTCTTCTTTATCTAGTTCACCATTATCTGTGGGCCACATTCATTTCAATGGTTCTTCTCAGGCCTTTTGGTAGGCCTTTAAATTCTGCTGTGTTACTGGTGTGCATGCATTCCAACTGGCTGGTCATCAGACGTTGGTTCCCTAGTGGATCAATGGAAATTCTCCTAGTGCCTACACTTTCAAGACAGTTAGAGTCATCAAAGTGGAGAGTCCAGAAAATAAACTCTAATGTTATGCTAAAAGAACTACTTCCTATGAAATTCATCATATCATCTACTATAATACAAGGTAATTCATCAGTTGGATTGTGGGGGTGTTTAATTCTTTCTTCCAACTGTGTGTTCATCAAAGCCTCCTTGACTGTTTCTGCATGGCACTCTCTGAAACAGGTTTCTGTGGCATAAACATTGAAACTATAATTCCCAAGGATAGAGTTATAGAACATTACAGGCTCATTGGGGTTGTTTGGTTTCGTTACCATGTACTTCATGTATCTTTCCTGATCCACTCTCAGCATATCACTTTTTCCCCTCTGAGGAAACAAAATATGGGACCAATCAGTTGAGAAATATCCATTTAGATATGATGACTAGTCCCTACTAAGCAACATTCCATAAGCCTCAAGTATATCCACTACGACTATATTAATGACTTGAGTGTATTGAGCTTTGGTAGCCATCCGAATCAACACATCTTTCAGCTCCCCAATAACTCTCACATTCGTTCTGTCCAACTGCATAATTCGAGTTTTAGTTTTATCGGGTATTGCCTGAAGTCTCTTAGCAACAACATAAGGCATAACAGTGGATGAGGCACCAGAGTAAACCAAGCAATTATGCACATTCATGTTGAAGATTTCAAATGTGATAAGGAAGGGTGGAGTCATATATTTTTATTTCCTCCCTATCATGGCTGCACTGACATCTTAAGGCTTTCGATTCATTTTTGATAACATGGCCTCCATGGCTGATGGTATTTGGGCTTTGCTAGTGGTACTAACAAGTTTGGACATTGGCTTCTTGGTTTGGTTGCTTGGGGTGGTGGGGGTTTTATAGTTCCGCTCATTCATAGCTTTCAACAACAGATCTCTTTGCTGCGTTAATTTTAACAAGTCAAAATATGGGATATTAGCCCTAGTCTTCTTGATATCATCCATAATATTGTAATCAATCTTATAAATAGGATATGGCAGAGTAAACATACCTATTTTTCCATTCTTAGATGGGATTTTACCGTCTTCTAGAGCCTTTGTTGCAGTGGGAGATGCATTTTCTTTCTCTGGGTGACTTGCAATAGGGGCATTCTTGGATTGACTACCAAGTCTATTATTCTTGACAGGAACTCTGGGAGTGGATGCTTTCACAAGGCGAACATCTTGCTTTTTTCGGTCTAAGGGATTTGTCGCATCTAGGAGTGGCCCTTTACTTCACATGTGGATTTCATTAGCATTGATTTCTGCAATGTTATCTCCTTCGTCATCATTCTCATCACTATGGAAATACCACAACACATTAATTTGGGTTTCCTCTTCTGAGGGTTCTTCTACTTGGTATTCCTCCTCGTCTCCTTGTTCTAGTTTGAGCTCCATTATAGGTTCTTCTTTGTTAATGAGCGATCCAATAAGAGCCAACTCTTCTGTGTTTAAAGCCCCTTCATTAGGTGGAGCTGGCAATGCAAGTTGACCATGACCACCTTCTGTTTTCTTTCGATAGAAAAGTTTGAAGGGCTTTCTGTTGTTATAGTCTCCTCCATTACCACTAGTACTCTCTCCAGGATTCCTTTTCATAGCAATGACTGTGTTCGTTAGTCTCTTAATGATCTGATGCAACCCTTCCACATCCGTGGTGTCCTTTCCTTTAGTTTCAGCCCCTTTGTTATCATTTCCATTATTCTTCTTGGATGTATGAGAGGCTTTATTTTCTCTAGTTGTAGGGTGGCATACTGTAAGACTGAGCATTTCATTCTCAACCTTTACTGCTTCATCGATAGTGCCTTGTAAGGTTTACACATTACTCCTTTTAACCCACATCACTATAGGGACAAGGAGAGGAAAGACATAGAACTCCATGAGTACTTCCTCATTAGGCCTAGCGGTGGCTTGGATTCTATTGAATGAGGTGTTGAATTGGATGTTAAAATCCTTAACCTTCTCCTTGGTTTCCATTTTCAAATGGGATAATTCTAAAACTAAGGCCGCAGGTGTTTTGTCATCACCAAACTTGTCTAAAAAGGCCTGCTAAAAAGCATCCCAAGAGGTTATTGATCCTATTCTCAAGCTGAAATACCATGTTGAGGCTGCACAAGTCAAAGTAAAAGAGAATAGATGGCACACCACATCTTCATCAATGACCCCCAACCTGCGCAAGGCTAGGAAGAAAGAGCGAATATGGTTATCAGCGATATCTCCCTGCTCAGGGTCGAAATTGGGTAACGCGCTTTCTATATTTTTGGGTAAGGGATGTTGTTGCCCAGGTATCACTACAGCATCCTGTGCAAGCCAGGGAGGGAGTGCTCCCAGAGGAGGTGGGGGTTGATTCCCACTCAGAGGAGGAACGTTGGCCATATTATGGATAGGGAAGTTTTGGTTGGAGGCTTTTTTGTTAGGATTCTCAAAATAAAGCGAGGAGTTACCTTTAGAAGGGGAATCCTCAGTAAATTTTTCTCAAGGGGTGTCGATACTTTGCAAGGATTCTACCACAATATCTTCGAGAGAAGTGGTTGTAGATGTATCTTCATTGAGGGTAGAGATCCTTGGCTTTCTCTTAGTTGTCGGAGGTAAAGAGTGAAATATGGGAAGTTGAGAGAGGGAATGAGCATAAGCCCAAGTAAGCATTTTGAATGGTTGTTCCTAAGTGACAGGATACGCCCATAGTCTCCCTTCCTTGGGTGACCTGGAAACAGGACTTAGAGGGGTCTCTATTTCTTCAAAATGAGGCTATTTCAAATGTGTGGTAGGATCTCTCCGACCTTTACGATCCATACATTAATCCTTTTGAATCCATGTGTGGCACTTATAGATGAAATATTGAAAAGCTGGGGATGGTGGTTCAGGCCCTCCTTCTAGTGCCAATTTGTTGACAGGGCTAATGTTCGCTATGCCAACAAGGGGAAATAACCTGATCGTAGACCCTAATTAGACCTACTTTCATATGGAATGGCTAGCTCTGACGGGTTTTAAGGGACCTCGTAAACTGTTTAGACACGTTGAAAGATTGCTTGCCAGTGGAAGACTTCAATTAAATCAACAAAATGAAACAGCTAACCTATATGTGTTAAATCCCATCTATACTACTTCTAACTACTCTAATCTAGTCCTAGCTATCTTAATCAATCCTGCAAAAGCATAATACAGAGGTTTAAACATCATATATATGTTCAACATAAGCGTGATAAAGACGATTAAACATCATGCATAGATTCAAGTCCAGATGAATCAATCATTGAATTCATAGCTGGATAAGGTTGTATTAAAGCTAAATTAAAATCCAATCACTCATATAGGAATCCACATTATTTTATGGAATTAAAACTGCAACTGATGCTTAACTTAGTTTCAAATTAGAGACCATTCACAAGTTAACCATGAAACTGAAGCACATTCAATTTAACGAGACTAATAGTGAACTGTAAGTAATCAATATGCATAAATACAAATCATATTTACATTCATGCCAACAATGACACTCTGATCCAAAACATATAAAGAACAATCAAATAAGTCTGAAACTAAAGGCTGCTTCTTCCCCCAAAATAGTCCTCCTTATTCACAATAAACCAAAATTGTTCTTCTCGAAAATCAAAAGCCCTTTCTCCTCTTCGGAAGTAATACTTATGCAAATGCCCCTGACTCTAGGTCTACCCTACCTCTTCATCTTCCCTCTATTTCAGATATGCAAATCGAGTGCACAAAGATAGGATCATTAGCGTGACCGCTAGCACGTAGAAAGCATAATGGCTAGGTCGATTCCTTTCCTGAGGAAGTGAACAGATGTTGGTAAAAGGATGATTGTATGTTGCCTTCCCATAATGAAGACTAAGACAACTCTACTTAAGGAATTTACAGGCAACGTGTGGGGTTCCGGCCTGGAATGCTTACGGCCAGACCCTTAAACACAATGCTTCTATATACATGGCTCTTCGAATCCCCTCCTGCATCCTTTACTTCTCACCTACAAGGATAGCTATCATTAGCTTGATGATTGTGAATAATAAAACATAAATGTTCAATCAAATGTAAATGTTGCCTTCATTCATTTTATAAACTACAAAACAAGTGTGAAAAAGATTTATGCTTGATACATAGTCAACATACAATTTCCTGCTCAACCCATAGGCTTGGCACATTTTTTTTTAGGGCTCCTTTTAAATCACAATCAGGTATTGGTCCCTCCACGGGTCGTAGTACCCATTCCTCCCACTTCCCCGATGCAAAATTACACTATCGGGACTCCATAGGCCCACCTTTAACACTAAAAACACGATCCCTTTGTAATTTCGGAAAATTTGGAAAACACATGAAAACACAGGAAATCCCGCCCGGATCTCTCAAATCGGACTTCAAATGTTATATGTTGGAGTCTATAAATATCGCTAGGTGTAGCCTATCATATATCGCAATATGAACAAGCTTAGGGCTCTACCGATCGTGGTATGCGATAGAGCTTCGAACGCGAAAATATATATATCATATTTGATAGCTCGATGGGTCTGCCATAAGGCTTGGGCTCCACCAATATGTGATATGCAATTGGGGGCGGGACCTAACAATGTATTCAATTCGGTTCATAGTGCCAATGGGTCCAGAGGCCAGTGGCGTGCCACATATATATAAACCTTGGACTTAGGCCGACTGCGATATGTGACGGGCTTTCGAACCCAAAAATATATATATATTATGGTTCATAATGCCATCAAATCCGGGCCCGCCTTATGCCATGCATTATGTGCCTAGATTGATTGCGATAAGAGAAAGAGGGAGGATATACGTATTTTGCAAAGGGTTTCCTTTGTAAAGGGATTATAACGGGACAATGATGTGATGAAGGGTTTTGGAAGCTAGACAAACCCCAATGAACATATGAATGAAGGGCTTAACAAGGTTATATGTGAGGGATTTGTTAAGGCGATTTCACCATTTGTGAATGGAAGGATCGGCTTTTTATAGAGTTAAAATCACTGGGATGGAAAGGATCATTCAGAGAGATGATAGATCAGACTTATAGGGGGCCCATTCAAAAATTTCTATCAGAGCATGTTTTAATAGGGTGGTAGTTGTGGCCACAATAGGTCTCAATTCGAATTCTTATCTTATGAGGAAAACGTGCCATCTCTGTTGAGAAAATACAACCATATTAAATCTTTGGCTTGAGTTCTAAGTAAGTCCCTATCACTCCCATGCCTCATTCCCTCCTTATTCACCTTTTCCAAGCTCCACCCCACCTTCTAGGACATTGCCTAAGTTTTCGACCTATTCATGTAGTAAAATAGGGGATCTTGTAGGTGAACTAGTGCTTCCTATAGACATCCTATAGGAAAACTTGTAGTGGCCTGTTTTGAGCACGAATTGAGAAAATCATCACTAAAATCCTGGATTAGGTCCCTACTTGCCCTCCGAGTCATCTGAACCATTATGCTCCTTTTACTTCACACCTGTCTCCCCTGCTAAGGAACCAAGCAAGATTAGCATTCACATTTTTCAACCAAAAAGATAAAAAGAAAAAGAGTTCTTTTATATTTATTCTTGCACACAATAGTTAGCACTCTTTAGATTAGACTTCAAGCTAGACTAGTTAAAACCTCACATGTGTTAAAATATGGTTCTTTTGCAAGAAAAGTATGTTAGCAAGTAGAGAGAGGATTTCATATTGTTTTGCAAGCATTTTTTTAAGTTTTTCCTTCATGCAATAGAAGACATTTATTTTCTTCCAATTAGGGTAACTTTCCCTTCTCCAAATTGGTAAGAAAACTTCTTCTAGTCAATAGAACATTGGTTTGAGAAACCCTAGTGGTCTATCGCCCCAGCTCAACACTGACAAAGAGTAAACAAACTACATATATTTGTGTATACAGCACTGTCACCTCCAAGTTTGTACGAACCCCAAGTTGATGAAGTAAATTCAGTAGCCCAAGAGTTGCAACATCCTTGCTGCAATACGATGCTCATCAAACCTAATTAAAGAGATTCTGCTTTAGCATGATAACAATTTGTGAAGTTATATTGAATTTTATCTTAGCTTGATATTCATATTATTATTAGAATGTGTTTTATTCATCAAACTACTACCAAAAACAAAAGAGACAAGAGCACAAAGTATTTGGCTTTATGCAAGGGCCAAAACCTCTCCCTCTTGGAGAGGAAAATCTACACAAAATTCTTCTTATAGATATTCCAATTGATGAATACCAAGACCATGACCCTTGAACTATTTTGCCACACCAAGACCAAGACATCAATCCTCTTCTTCGTCACTACTGAGATCATCACCTTAGTTGCACGGTTGGGCTCTTCATTACTGCTACCATCATTGAGAGCATCATTGCTACACCATGACTGCTCCTTAGGATCTTCACTGAAATCATCTTTGCACCATGACTGTTTCCTTGAAATCACCACTGAGATGATCTATGTACCTTCATCGAGATCATGATCTTCAAGAACGAGATCATGACTGATATGTGTGCAATGATGTGTACTGCACTGAGATCCTCTTTAGACCACCATCAAGATCATGGTTACAATTGGGATAATCTTCATCAAATGGATCATCTTCAGCAAGGCTGTGAGAAAGTGATGATTATGAGCAAAAATAGAGTATCATTAAGATCCTTCTTACTTAAGTCTAGGATTGCGTCTGCACTTTCATCGAAGTTTGTTGTAACTATGCCAATATTATATCACTCTAATCCTTCTCCTCACAACGATGTCTAGATTGTGACTGTGTTTGAGGTAGTGATCATCAAGTAGGTGACTGCGTATGGAATGAATGCTGAGACTATGGTAGTCACAGTCATTAATGTTCCTTCCCATTATGCTGAGATTACATAGATATATATGTGAGGGCTTCACTGTCATTATCACGAAGACTGTGGCTCACTATGCCATATGAAGTCTTGTCTGCCTGCACCCATATGAAATATTAGACCTGCACCTTGTCACTGAGATCCTATACCCATCCGAGATCTGTACCACCTTCTTGTAGTGTGTATCTACTTCTATACCCATACGAAATTTCAGAGAGGAAAAAATGTGAGATCTGATCTACCTTTTGTGGATACCTTAACGGGGTATTTATAGTGGTTACATCCATATGCGAGCTGACTTGAAGAGTGAAACTTTGTGTCTATTAATTCTGAGCCAACCTGACATTTAAATATATATTTAATTCAATTCTTAATCCAACATGATGATCTCCTTGCTTGCAGTCTTCTTCTGCTTGTTAATGGAGGATTGAGCTTGGTCTTTGGAGCGTTGCTACATACTTTTGTAGACTTATATACATTTACATAGAATCATGAGGAGATTCTTTTATACATGACATGACTCTTTGAAATATTAATCAATCCTAAAGACATCAAGAAGAACTCTTTTGACCTATGGCACTTCTTTCTCATGAAACCCATGTAGCAAGGCATACAAAAATAATTTATTCTCTTTTATTACATCATTTACAAAGATCATGTCATTACGAAGACCGAACCTAGCTACACTTTCTTCAACAACCCCACCATGATACACTTACAAATATGTTCTCTTTCCTTAACTCCTCCTCTAGTTGAATTTGTAATTATTTCAGTTCTAGTGTGGTCATACTATATGGTCTTTTGGGAACTAGTACAACTCTAGTTACCAATTCTATAGAGAAGTCAATGTCTCTTTCAGGCGAAAAGCTTGTAATTTTGGAAAAGAAATCTTAAAATTCCTTAAATATTGGGTGGTCCTCCAAACTTAGTGTTTGTTCTTGAGCCATATTCTCCATGTGGGATGCATAATGTTTTCACCCTTTTCTAAAATTATATTTTAGTTGCATAGTTGATCTCTTTCTAACAAAAATTGGCTTTTGTATTCCTATAATTTGCTTCATTTCTTTTTTTTTTATCTTGAAAAGTAAATGTTTTTTCATCATAGTGTAGTATTACATGATGCTTTTCAATCCAATCCATGATACCAATTAGGAAATCATCTGATCCTAGTGGTATTATATTTAAATATGCACTTATATCCAACACATTCATACTGATGGAACATTTCTTCAGCAATTTGATTATTCTTATTTTATCTCATGTAGCTAAAGTAACTAACCAAACCCTATCATCCTTGGGTTTCTTCACAGTAAAATTTTTAACCAACTTAGGATCAAGATAACTATGACTAGCTCTAAAATCACTTAAAATGGTAATGAGATGATTATTGAACTTACCTTCCACTTCAACCATGTGTGCTTGATCCTCAACCTCCCTATTAATCAACGCTACACAAATTCTTGACTAGCTTCAACCCATGTTCTCCATTATATAAACTCCTTGGATGTGATGTATAGTCCTTGTTTTCCCTTTTTTGTGTTGGAAGTTTTTATACATATGCTTTCCATCACAACCCCAATGCCTAACGTGATGAAGTCTTGGTTTCATGCTCAACCAATCAAACCCTTTGGTTCACTATGAGTTGGTTGTATTTTCCATTTTTATTGAGAATCATTTTTCAAAGGTGAGGTTTTCCTTCTTCTCTTATTTCATCTTGCTTCTTTTCCTGTCATCCCAAATATTTGGAAAAATGACTTATTTTTACACTCTAGATAGAGGTATTATTCCTTCCTCATAGTTTCATCCAAAGTTTTTTATTCACCAAATTTAATTCTGTCATAATAGAATGGTGGTAATTGAGTCACATATCTCTCTATCTTGAAATTTTCATCTTTTATAAAATCTAGATTTCATAGTAACTAGGTGAATTTTTGGCCATATTCTTCCATTTTCATGCTCCCCGACTTGAGCTTGAAAAACTCCTACATTTCATCCATAATAATTTTCGAATAGGTACTCCTTTTGAAATCCTCTTTAAATTTCCTCCATGAAATATTGTTTTCATTCAAATGTTTTACTTTTTTGAGATGCTCCCACCATTGATCCAGGACGATCTCCACACATGCAGAAGTTTACTTGTGCACCATGAAGAAATTTGATGACAGGTGACAAAGCTTGGAATAAGAGAATAAATGGGATTAATAATTTTATGCCTTATTTCATTTAAAATTGTGAAGTGGATAATGTTGTAAGTGAGTGGAAAATGACTCACACAATATCCACTTATTTTTCTTTTCAGAAATTAATTTTATGTGAGAACTGACCTTAAAACTAATTTTATATTTCTCAATGAGAGGTTGAGGGATCTTGGCATTGTTGAGATCATTGAAGTTTGGATTTTACTGTTTTTTTTTTCCTTGAGTAAGTTTTAGATCCTAGAATCATGGATCTTGTTTTTCCTTAAGATGTCTTAAGATCCTACTATTGTGGATCTGGGGAGTTATGCCTTTTTTATGGGGAGAAACTATATAAATTCCTTATGTGAGAATTTTTGGGGGGAGAGCCTTTTAGAAAAGTTTTGTGGGAGCTTTTGGAGAATCTTTGTAAGAGCTTTAAGCCTTGATTTGATAGAAAATTCAGCCCTTCTAGTGGTGAGGAAAAGTATTTTATCTGAGCGCCTTTGGCCCTTTTGTGAGAAGGCAACTCTTTAAGAAGCATGATTCTCATACTTGTGATATGTTTTAGCCCATTGTAAGAAGGAGAATAATCTAGAATTAATAAAGATATGTGTAGTTCCATACAAATCTGGAGGCGTAGCCCCTTTCCCCCCAGGGTGAACTCTGTTATCATATAAGTGTTATGATTATTCATGGTTGTTTGTGTTGCTTGTTTCTTTGATTTTTGGATTCTTTGAATAATGTCAATGTGATGGTAAACCATTATTTAAAGAATGTGTTACTCATGTTTGCATGCAATATCATGTCAATAAAAGGTCTTGTAATGAGTATTTTTTAACTAAGTGTGAGAAAAAATTACTCCGATCAAGTCGTACAGAGCGATCTTACTATTTTTCCAAGATTGTGAATATCATCTTGGGAAGAGATTTAAATCTAGCAAGAATTTAATATTTGGAGGAGATAAATCATTACATTCAAGTTGAGAACCCAAATCTTCAAAGACTTCTTTAAGACGTAAAAAAATAGCAGAGAAAGTTCGAGGAGGTTGTGGAAGAACAAATGGGAGAGTGTTCCACCAATGAAGGATAGTTAGCCAAAGTCAATGATCAGGCATCACCAACGAGATTGAAGATGGCAGAATCTTCAATGCCATTGAGAAAACCATCCAATAAAGTAGTGAAGTCCAAATATTCTGATTGGAATTATAGCAAGGAAAGGTCTACGAGGTATGAGCCACCAATGTATGCTAGGGTTCCTTTCAGTTACAAGAAAATTGAAAATGCAAGGAAGAATCTACGTATAAGAAACCTTGTCCATTTTGTGGGTTAAATAATTCTTTGTGCTCCAAGATCTTGGAAAAGATTTTCTTTGGATAGAGAGATCTAATCAACAAAGCAAAGGGGTAATTCTCCTTGTTGTAAGAAAGGGAGTAGCATAATTGTTAGGTCCCTATACTACTAGTGTAACCCCTTATTGTTATTACTGCAACCCCCTTATTATGTTGTTGTGCCCATGTTGTCCCCATATTATTATTATTGTGCTCCATAGAAGCCCACTGTTGTTATTGTTGTGCCCTTACATTATTATTGTTATGTCGGCTCTAATTATATTATGACCCATTAGACTCCTATATATAGAAAGGAGGTCTTGTCATTTGTATCATCAAATAATTGTTCATTTGTGTAATGTAAAGGAGGTTACCCCCTCGAAGAGGTTGATTTCTAAGGCATTGATCTTTCTTTTCTATCTTTTTGTGAGCTGGTTTCATAACATTTGGTATTGGAGCTTTGGATTCTAGGGTTTCGCTGCTCCAAACAAGTCATCCTAACATTTTTGATATAACATTTTTTCTACGAAGTTTCAAAAGCTAAAAAAAACCCATCTAATTTGAAATCATTTTGAACCTTGAGTCTAAATTTCAGATCTTGTCTCACTATATTTTTGGAGATATTATCTGAGGAAGTTAGGGTTTTTTTAAGCTCCAGAATTCCATCTCAAACAAGCCTTCGTGAAATTTTCGCTATAATTTGTTTTCTACAAAGGTTTAGACTCTAAAGTTAAAACCCATTTGAGTTGAAATCATGATGAAGCTCAGGCCCAAATTTTCTATCTTGTTTCATTATTTTTTTTAACACACAGAATAAGACATGTAGTGTTGCTGTAGGCTCCCGAATTACATCCTAAGCAGGTGACCAAGTGAAAATCATTATAATCTTCTCTCTGGGCATCAGATTGAAATTTAGTAAGAAGCTACAAAAAGAGGATAGACTGTACATTTTTGTGTATTGTTTTCAAGTCTGAAGATCGAAATAGTAACATGTGGCACTTCATACAAATTCTCTCTACTAAAAAAGTATATAAGTAGGTCATCTTTAGAGATTGGGCATAACACTTTCTTGGAAAATCCAATTTTTGATCAGATTAGTGGAATTGAAAAGAGGACACAAAGGGCTACTACAGGTCATAATTTCAAACCTTGGAGATCCAAAATTACAGAGTTACTTTCGCTTCAAGATTGAGCTCCTAAAATCAATAAAAGGTGATATGAGGAACTTTGATGGAAACGATCCGGGAAATTGATACTACAGATGGAACAATATTTTGATCTAAATGATGTACAACTATTACGAAAGGTACATATTGCATCTTTATATTTAGAATCAAATCAATTTTTATGGTATAAATGGCTTTGTTCTCATATACCACTTGTCACTTGGTCAATTTTCATGGAGGAAATGATAGCACATTATGAGGATACAAAGAGAAACATCTTCTTTAGCCAATTGATAAATCTCAAACAAAAGGGTTCAATGGTAGAGAACATTAAGGAATTCCAAAAATTTAATATAAGAGTAAATGATATTCAAAAGAAGTAGAGGATTGATGTCTTCATAGGGACTTTAAAAGATAACATCCAACATGAGTTTCACCTTTGGGAACCCGATTCATTGGAGAAGGCATACATGTTGGAAAGAAAAATGGAAAGAAAAATTATGGCAACAAGGAAGTCGACCACTCACAACTATAAATATGGAAGTGTTGTTTCTCCTATCCTTCCACAACCTACAAGGTTGACACCACAAAAATTGGAAGAAAAAAGAGAAAAAGGGCTTCATTACAATTGTGATAGAAAATACATTAAAGGTCATAAGTGTGCTGAGAATAAATTATTTTACATGGATTATGAAGAGGAGGAAGAAAAGGATTAAGAAACATCAAAAGAAGAGGATATACACCAGGAACCAACCCTAGATAAAGAAGAAATGAATCTGACCATAGCTTGTACTACATTGGCAGGATTTATCACTCCTCAAACTCTCAAGATAGAAAGACATATCAAGAAGAAGAAGATTCAAGCAATGATATATCAAGAAGAAAAGGATTGAGAAACTTCAAAAGAAAAGGATACTCACCAGGAACTAACCCAAGAGAAAGAAGAAATGAATCTGACCATATCTTGTAATGCATTGGCAAGAATTACCACTCCTCAAACTCTCAAGATAGAAGGACACATCAAGAAGAAAAGGGTTCAAGCAGTGAAAGATCACATCGAGCATCAACAACAAGTTCTCCAAATTTTAAAGGATAACCCCACTTTGCTGCAGAATTGAATGAAAAAATAGGAAGATCAACATCCCAGTGAAAGAAGTTTTGATGTAGGCATTTGGGTATTTTTACGAATACAACCATACAAGCAAATGTCCCTCAAGCAAGCTAAGAAGGATAATAAATTATCACCAAAGTACTATGGTCCTTACAAGGTGTTGCAAAAGACTTTTATTAGGGAATACAAATTGGAGCTTCTTGCATCTTCCTGAGTGCCCTCATTTTTCCATGTTTCATGCTTAAAGAAGGTTATAGGTGACAAGCTCCCAGTTCAAACAATATTGTTGGAACTTGAAGAGGAAGGAAAAATCATATTGGATCCTGAAGAAACACGGAAAAAGAAATATTGTTGGAACTTGACGATGAAGGAAAAATCATATTGGAACCTGAAGCAACACAGAAAAAGAAACCAACAGCTATGAAATCAATCAATTTCAGAGTATCTCATCAAGTGGAACAACTTACCCACTGAAGATTCCACATGGGAGGATGAGAATTTTATACAAAAGAGTCCATAACTACTCAAGGGTTGAGGACAACACTTTTTGAAGGAGACGGGAATGTTAGGTCCTTATACTACTAGTGTAACCCCTTATCGTTATTAGTGCAACCCCCTTATTATATTGTTGTACCCATGTAGTCCCGTGCCCCATATAAGCCCACTATTGTTATTGTTGTTCCCTTACATTATTATTGTTATGTCAGCTCTGATTATATTATGACCCCATAGACTCCTATATATAGAAGGGAGGTCTTTTCATTTGTATCATTGAAGAATTGTTCATTTGTGTAATGTAAGGGAGGTCTCACCCTCGAAGAGGTTAATTTCTATGGTGTTGATCTTTCTTTTCTATCTTTTTGTGAGCTGGTTTCATAACAATAATTAATTTCTACACTCATTGCCAAATGAGTGATCACTAAATTGGTAAATGTGGGAAAGTTCATCTGCACCTTCATCCCAACCAAAGCAAGGAATCATGTAGATATCTACAAAGAAAAGATGAATTTCAACATAAAATGAAATAAAGAAGGAGTTCGCAATAGCTGTGATGGAACATGCGATCAATGTTTATGGATCTGTCAAGCAGTCTAAGGAGAATCCATTCGAGTGGTTTGATAGGAAATGGATGGGATATATTAAAAATTTATTCTTCCTGAAATGCCCTCAAAAATCATATTTTTTAATGTATATAAAGAATTAACCAAAATAAAAATTGCAAGATATTTTTCTAGATAAGATATGGCAGACAAAAGAAGGACATTTATCTCATCACTTCTGATTAATATTTGCAACAACAAGTAGCTAAATGGTAAGCTTCCAACATCAAGAGATTTTTGCCATCTAAATTTGGCATATATTCAGATAGAATGAAACAGGTAATGGAGCCGGGAATTGTCAATTTTATTGGTGAAAGAAAGGTTAGGTGCACCATTGAAACAACATGGGTCCCATATACATACATATTTACAAATAAATTTGCAGGATAATTCGTAGCGGGTTGGCACAACTTGGTCATGTAATGCCCCTTGTAGCTCAAGTTTACATCTATGGAGATGGGAATACCAAAGTCATTTGGGTGGACGAAGATTATACAACAACTTATACAATAAATATCATGGTTGATCCACACACTCTAAATGGTTGTGAAGGCTTTGGTCCTGGATTCGAGAGATTTGGATGCTCCTGTTGTCATTGATGCCGGAGGGAAAGTCCGAGATTATTGTCATCAGAGGGATTGGATACCTGGTTAGAAGGCTGATAAGTCAGAGCCTAGCCTTTGGTCATCCCACTTACATTCTTGCTTGCCCTGAGGCCAGTGGCATCAATATCAAAAAGCTCCAAATGCTCAATTATTTCAAAAAAACATTGGAGCAAATATTTTACAAGGGTCATTTGATAATCATGAGAGCCTTCTCACTACTTTGAAGATATTTTATGTTGTGATTTGTGCCTTGGGTGGAAACCACATTAACAGTCGCACAATTCTTCAATAGTTGAAGTTGGTAGAATAAAAAATGTGCATGTGGAAAACTTGCATGTTTACAATTAAAGATTGGGTATCATGTTAAAAAAACCTCCAGGAAGAGGTGGTTTTGTGAAGAACATTGTCATACCCAACATGATAATGAAAAATTTTCAAATTGCATTTGATTTTATAAGATCCTATTGTGATCAACTTGATGGCGACTCGATCTAACAAAGTCATAGTCCATCCCAAATAATGTGGGTAGATGTTGAAATAAGAGGAAGTTACACCAAAACTCTAAAAAATTAGACCATCCGTGATTATGGATATTCAATCCTTTCCAAAAATAGATCACTTGCTTAATGGTTGCAGTGATGTTGGATTTATTATTATTGGATTGCGAGCTTTGGTTCCCCATCATTGTCACAACATGTGACCACTCACTAGGATATGTCATCATCAAAGGTCAACAAATGCCACAACGGTTCAATGTGCATTGTATATGCTCTAGAGTTGGGCTCGTTTGATCTCATGAGGGGGTGTACATTCCATCCCCCGTACATTTTCATAAAATATGATGCATTCTCTAGCACATTGAGACACTTCATGCATCCACAGTTACAGAAGTTGATCTTTGTGCTCAAGCGGTGTTTCAACATTCAGCATGATTCGAGATATCCATGATACTAGAATGTTGATGCAAGTCCTTCGTTCTATTGGAGTAAAGGAGAACAGACTAGGTTTAGAAGTAGCAGTGCATATAGATCGTGTAAGATGCATGGAGCGATGCTCAGAGGCAGTCAGGAAGTTGAGGGCTAGTTTTTTTTTATGATCAGCCCTCTGTTGGCTCTGTATGGTGAAGCCCATGTGGCTCTTCCCAGAGGCTGTAATATTGGAGCTCGCCTAATAGACTTGAGAGGCATGTATATGACAACACTTCCATACCATGGGTTTCCTATAATTTGTAGCCTTAGTTGATGACATTATTGAATATGTGCAATGGTTAAAGTGTTGTCAAAGAAATAATTTTTGGAGGGCAGATGAGACATGTTGAAGAATTGTAAAATCTTGGCGCTCATTTTGAAAGCTCGTAAAATGATTCCGTCAGTCCTTCAACACCTTGTGTAGAAGTGGGGATGCTCAACTACTGCACTAAGTGAATTTATGTTGTTTACGTACAATTATCAATGGAAATATCTTCCTAACTGTCAAAGTTGGATGATGAAAGAAACTTTGGCTAGTGCAATACATGTACATGTTATTGTAGGAAGTTTGACAATATTTTGTCTCAGGTATGGCTCGCTCTTTGGTCATGTTTTGTGGATTTCAAATGCAGAACCTTATCAGTAACCTACTTCTATATTATCTTAAATGAACGTGCCTCAAATGTGATTGTAGTTTCAAAGCAAGTAGGTTGTTAAAGTGCGTGAATTAGATAGTGAAAGAACCCAATACAATCCTAATAGGTTACACAAAATTGGAGTTATTGAAAGACTATTCTGCTAGTGCTGGAAAGCTAGATTTGGATTTGAATAATGTTGAAGAGTCTTTGGATTGAAAGGGGGATTACAACTTTATATTAAGGTTTGATATCGCAACGTAGGTGAGATCACTGCAAATTGAAAGAAATGTACAGAGACTCACAAGTTCATATTGATACTTTCGGAGGACCAAAAGTTTCTTTGCAGGGAGGTTTGATCCAGGAGGATCTCTACACATAAAGAAGTTTACTTTGTGCACAATGAATAAATTTGATCATAGGTCACAAAGCATGGAATAAGAGAATAAATGGGAATAATAATTTTATGCCTTATTTCATTTAAATTTGTAAAGTGTATAATGTTGCAAGTGAGTGGAAAATGACTCACAAAATATTCACTTATTTTACATTTGAGAAATTAGTTTTATGTGATAATTGACGTCACAACTAATTTTATATCTCTCAATGAGAGGTTGAGGGCTCTTGTCATGGTTGAGGTCGTCGAAGTTTGGATTTTACCCTTTTTTTTCCTTGAGTATGTTTTAGATCCTAGAAACATGGATCTTATTTTCCCTAAAATGTCTTAAGATCCTACTATTGTGGATCTGGGGAGTTATGTATTTTTGTAGGGGAAAAACTATATAAATTCCTTGTGAGATTTTTGGGGGACATAACCTTTTGGAAAAAATTTGTGAGAGCTTTTGGAGTATCTTTGTAAGAGCTTTAACCCTTGTTATGAGAGAAAATGTAGCCCTCCTGGTGTTGAGTAAATGTCTTTTACGTGATTTACTTTGGCCTTTTTGTGAGAAGGAAGCTCTTTAAGTAGCATGATCAACATATGCAATGAGATGCTTCAGCCCATTGTAAGAAGGAGAATGCCTCATAATTAATAAAGTGATTCATAGTTCCAAATGAATCTAGAGTCGTAGCCCCTTTCCCCCTAGGGTGAACTTTGTTATCATATTGATGTTATGATTATTCATGGTTGTTTGTGTTGCTTGTTTATTTGATGTTTGGCTTCTTTGAATAATGTTGATGTGATGGTAAATCATTATTTAAAAAATGTTTCTCTTGAGTTTACATGGAAAACATGTCAGTAAAAGGTCCTGTAATGAGTATTTCCTTTTGTGTCAACAAAAATTACTCGGATCAACCATACATTTACTTTTTCCTTCAAGTGATAGAGTGAAATTGATGCTTCTAAATTGCAGGAATAATAATGTAGCTAAAGGTACTTTCTCATTTCCAATATCCAAGCTTCAACCTCTTCTCCCTTCCAAATATCACCATTAAATATAGGTGGCTTAATATTTCTATGTTCCCCTTGTAAATTATCTAGGTCCCATCTCCTTCTTGCCAACCTTACTAGTGGCATGCTTGAACTAATTTATGATCCCAAGGAAACATTGGATCTCTTAGTGTATTTCCTTGATGCATGATCAGGTTTCCTAAGAACACTCCTAGAGTTCCTTGAACCTCCAACATCGCTCCCCTTAATTTTGAGCGATATTCCTTTACCTTCCTAGAATGAGACCCCTAGTCTATTCTCATTTGTAATTTATTCAATCTCTGTAAAATGTGAGTATTTATTTTTTTCCATTTTCTTATCAATATCCCATTATCAACTTTATATTTGAGCAACACCATTTGGAGGCTCCTCATCTTCTCTTCCAAGCTTCCATCCTCTTACCTATCCTTCCATGACCATTTGACAATATTCTAAGATTACACATGCTAATTTTCATCACTCTGACCTCTTCTTCATGACTTTAGGACCCTGAAGTATTCTCCATACTCATGTTCTTCATGTTGGTCTAGCCTTATAGCCCACTTATTTCCTTGTTTTGATTTTTTCAAGAAATTTCCATCCTTGATCCAAAATTCTAAGTTTATAGGAGTATTCTTGTTTTCGATAGATTTCTATCACATATCTATTTTCCTAAATCCAGGTCCTAAGCTAGAATTTATGTCCTCCCTATTTATTCAATTTCCATGTTTTTTATAGTGCACTATTTCCAATTTCAAAAACATTAAACATTCAAATTTTAAAATGTAGCTCCGTGGTTAGGTTCTATGTTCCCTTAGCTTTCCATTGACTACATCATTTCCCCAATATAATCTATAGTTTTTTATTTACTCCCGTTTGAAGTGATTGTATTCACTATTTTTCTTTATACTATTTAGTCATAACTCCATATTAATTCCATTTTCTGATTGCAATATGTTGCTAAAAAGCTCACTTCAAGCTCCTTTACTTGAGTTATAAAACTTTCTTGTATATTTCTTGTAACTAGTGGTACAAGTAGTTTTCATGGTCTTTCACTACTTGAAAATGTTGTATAGGCCCTAAAAAATTCCCTAAGATTAGATGACCGATAAAATTAGCAAAAAATTTAAAAAAATTCTAAAATTTTGGTTAACTTACTCCCCTGGACTAGTTAGAATTTCCTATAACTAAATTCTATAATTATATTCATACATACGAAATGCCTATGTTCATCCCTTATTTCGATAGAAAATAACTAAATGTACCTTTCGGGATTTTATTTCTCATTGGGGTCGAACTAACTTGTGTCACCACCCTAACACTTAGCTTGCATGCAACCTTCCACTTTTAATTCCTCAAGGAACCTTTATCTATTTTTATTTAACGTCATTGATTACATCATCATAACGTCAAACTAACATGGGATGTAACATTACATGTCTACATTTGCTTCTATGTCTAGATTCTTCATTCCCCTGTGCCTAAGTGACTCTCTCACAAATGCTTACCTATATTTTGAGTCATCTATCAAGTCCTATGTCATGTGTTCATGTGAAATCCACCCCTACCAAAACACTAGTAACACAGACCCCTAAAATGGTAGTTTCAAAGTTGGGGCATATGGACCCCATAATTGATCTACACCATTGATTTTGGGTGGGTGGTTTGGAATCAATCTCAACCATGTCCCCTCCCTCACGTTAGACACTAACTACAAGGTGGGCCCTATGACCACTCTCAACCTTTGATCTATGATGATCGACCATCCACCTAATATGGGAAAGTAGGAAAAATTCCCAAACCCCAACTCAATAAATGTTTACCACATGCAAGTCCTCGTAATTAACCATTGATTTATAATACTTAGTTGGGAGCATTACGTCTCATAGTAAAAACCATCGCCCATTAACTTTGACCGTGTGGGGGGGTTCCATAATCAACATGCACCATTATATCTATTGTTTTCATAATCTATAATTATCTTCCACCGAACAACTTGTAATCATTTGTTGATTCTTTTGATTAAATCTACATTCCTATAAACATCTAGTGCCCCATCCTTGGCTCCTCCAGTCCTAGTGTTATAGCTTGGCTCCATAGTTTGGCTAATTCCAAGCCTAAAATCATTCATAAAAGGGATAATCTTGGAAATTCTTAACCCTGGTCATCAAATCCCTCAAATTTCCAGGAAATGTCCCCAGTTCCACTTCGGAAAACTTGATAAGCACTTGGGAAGTGTACTCATACTAGTATTTTATTAAACACTTTTCCTACAACCTTTATACATCCATTTTTTCCTTGGCCCTATTGACGGTCTAAACCCACCAACATGTTAGGGGATCTCCATGGTAAGAAGTCCCAACTAGACCTCAGACTGTTTGGAGTAGGAGCCCCAGTAGTGGGTAGTAAAGTTATTCCTTGAGTGTGATAATGCACAGAGGTAAGAAATATATCCTTGTCAAAAGCAAGTGTGTGACCTTGTAGCAAGTTAGGAGAGATGCATTGGGAGGTTCTAACACATGGAAGGGGGAAATAAGTCTATCCTTTAGAAGATTGTAATAGAATGCAACCTGAAAGGAACACGTGAGTTGAATGACATCAAAAACTAGAAAGGATAATAGTCGACAATCCAAAGTGATGAGTTAAATGAACAACACACTTCAATAAGATTCATACAATCACATACAGAATAGTTCATATATCAATGTGTAAGTAAAACTACGTACATTGCTAAAGTACTTAGAATAGTTGAACTACATAACAACATATCCATGAAACATGTTGTCTCTGTTATATTATATAAAGTGAAAGTTCCATCCATACATACAACCATGACAACCACTAGCCCAAATAGTGGAATGTTACAATCAACACCGCCTACTCCTCCAAAGAGATGTGCTCAATCTACACTGTGGAGAAGCCAAGGCTCGTCACAATACTCTCCAAGCCCTCTCTAAGCAATGCCTAGAAAAATATTGGCTCCAAAAATCTTGTTCTATGAGTTATGAGGTTCTATTTATAACAGAGGGTGGGGTGACACTTGACAGCCCCCTTTGTGACTCTTGGACAACCATCATGGCTCTTCAACTTCATTACATAAATCTTTAAATTACATATGACTATTTTCATTCCACTAATGACACTTGGAATTTTCACCTTACATCATGTTTACAAAAATGATATATTTTCCACATATACCCATGTGGGACAAAATTGGCTTGACTCGGCTAGATAAGACAACACTAAGACTCGAATGGTTGTGGAAAGACCAACTCATCAAACTCCTATCTGTGATCCTCAATGATGAACCAATGCCATGCTTGATAGTGCACAATGGTGTCCGCGTACTCTTTGATTATGTCCTTCTAGATATGAAACCTTTCCTCCATTGCTTCTGGGTATACTGATTTGGAACCATGGTCCAACTCATCCTGTAACATGTGTAGCTTAGTCTAGAGTAAGGTTGGACCAATGATGTACATCAGCATGTTATTAGTGTTGACTTACAAATCTACGTTGGTGACCATAAGCATCAGCTGATCAAAGTACACATTGAGCTCTAGTCTGACTTGGTTCTTCTCTTTGGCCTTGGTGAGTATACCAATTGATGGGGTGCCATAATTTCTCAGCACAACATCCAAACTCATGTACAACCATACATACGAAACCTCTACACTGATGATGAGTGGTGAGAGTTCCTCAGAGCTCCGTATCTAACTCTGCACACGTGCTTTGTCCAAATTCACCTACGGCTTCATCATCTTGTGAAAGTGAAGTAGAGATCCCTTATACCTCATTATCCATGTCTGTAGATGATCAACTGCAGCATGTATGTTTGTGAGTGTTCGCACTATCTTGGTGCAGCGCTGCTAATGACCATGTAGGTGGATAACTTCCTTGTGCATGGTGACGAACCTATCATACAGTCTCCCCGTGACTTTTTCAAGAGCCGATACTTTAGTAAGTATGGCCATCTTCATCTCTACTCAGGTAGATCCTTTTGATTGTTCCTCTCTTTGAGCGATTTCTTGCAACTCCTTATCCATGCACTTGTTTTCTTCTCTCAAGAACTTAACACTCGATCTCGTGGCTTCGACATAAGCCTTTGTAGCATCGTCTAAGGCAATTGGATGTCTCTGTACATCTAACACAATAACCTGCTCTTCCAAGTGTGTTGGTGATGCATGCTCATCTAGGGTGTGCACTCTACGTGCTTGTAGAACTTTGTGATGTTACTCATAAAAGCATATGTTGTACACCTCTACTGCCAAATGGTCCTAAAGGAGAATGGTATCCCCTTGTTCACTCGGGGCTTGCTCTCCTGTTGGAGCTAGTGAAGCTTGTGGAGTGACCTCAATTTCTTTTGGCATGAGGTCAATATCCTAATCCTACTCCGACTGGTCCATCTCCATGTCCATATGTTCTACTAATTGTTCCTCCTACAGAGAAAGTTTGTGTTCCTATGGTTTCTCACCCGGTTCCTCATCTGCTACTAGTTTAGAGTCTTCAACCTGTATCAATGCATTTTACATTATCTATGCGCCTTGTACTTCCTCCCGTTCTTGTTCCCGTTATTGTTCATGCTCATGATGTGCTTCCTTCTCTCTTATGTGCAACTTTTTTTCTTCTTTGAGCTTCTGTTGGGATTCCTACAACATCCTCTATGCAGCTTCCAGTATTCTCTTCTCTCTATTTCTTTGCACTATCCTCCTATTGTGTTATCGCCTCTTCGCATATATCTCCAAAGCTACATTTTCCACAAGTGGGTCTTCCTTAAAATTGTAGCTTTTCTCCATCTCTGTGCTTTCGACAATATTCCTCTTACCTTTGTCTTGCATAGATTTGCTACTTGTTGTTGTTGTTGTTTCTCCTTACGGTGTTGTTGCCTTGAGTGCTACTAGCCACTTTACTGCAATGCTGACCAGTTTATTGAGCCTAGAGGAGTTATAACAATATCTCCATGGGTCTTCCTCTGGTCAATGGCACACCCCGTGGATCCAAGGGTAGTACACTCTCACATAGTGGTCCTTGCATAAACCATGTGAGTTGTACAGGTTGAACCTCCTGGTGTTGAACTTAAAGTTCTTGAAATCTACCACCTTGGCATCCACTTCTTTCAAACTCCCAATCGCGTACAACCCAATTCGCACAAGAAGCATGACCCATGGTCCCTTCTTATTCTTGTGAAATCCTACAAATAACTGTGTCGAGATGTGGTATGTAACCTCCTGCACGACCAACTTGTCCGTGGAAAACCTCGGCAATGTTGGGTTGTGTTATATTGTTTCCACAACTACCCCCCCTACTTAACCGAGGGGTTAGAGGGGGGGCAAAGCCCCGCCTTGATTGCGTCAATTGCACAACAGGGGGGATCAATGTAATCTTCGAAACAGGAACTGATACTGTTACTTGTTTCATAGAGATAGCAAAAAATTGACTCGATTTTGAAAAGGGGTGATGCAGAACACACATAATTTTTTTAGAGCATAGTTTTTGGCACTTTAAATAATCTATACAATTACCTGTTTCATAGGGGTAGTAAAAACGTGACCCGATTTTGAAAAGTGGTGATGCAAAATACACATCTTTTTTCTGGGAGCATATTTTTGACACTTTTAAATTTTCTTATGTATCAAATATAAATATTTGTTTTTAAATGTTAGTGATTTTCATGCTAATTTTGAAATGTGTTGATACAATGTGTTGATGCAGCATACCCTTTTTTTAGAGGACTTATTTTTCACACTTTAAAATTTTCTATGTCCAATTTTTTTTTTTAAATTATGATTGCTTAACAA
>APFE030485386.1:49366-89437 GCA_000404065.3 Pinus taeda
TTTGCACAAAAATGAGGCTTGGGATCTGGTGGAGTTGCCCGCTGGAAGGAAACCCATTGGCAGCAAATGGGTGTTCAATAAGAAGACAAATGCAGAAGGGAAGGTGGAGAAATACAAAGCTCGGTTGGTAGCAAAATGTTATTCTTAGGTGCCGGGAATTTATTTTGGTGATATTTTTTCTCCTGTTGCCAAGGTAACTTCTATTAGATTACTTTTATCTGTTGCTGCTGCTTTTGATTTTGAGGTAGAACAGATGCATGTGAAGACAAAATTTCTCCACGGGGATCTGGAAGAGGAGATCTACATGAAACAACCTGAAGGATTTGTGGTGAAGGGTAAGAAAGAACTGGTATGCAAGTTAAAGAATTCTCTCTATGGTCTAAAACATTGACCAAGGATGTGGTATCAGAAATTTGATACATTTATACGAGGACTTGACTTCACCAGAATCAAAGCAGATCATTGTGTGTATTTTAAATTAATTTGTGACCATGTTATTTATCTAGTCTTGTATGTGGATGACATATTGCTGGTTGGAAATGACAAAGAAATTGTCCAAAATTTGAAGACCCAATTGTCCTTGAAATTTGAAATGAAAGATCTTGGTGCTGCAAATTATATTTTGGGCTTGGAAATTAAAATAGATCAGGCAAAGAGGAAGCTCTAGTTAAACCAAATGAAGTATGTCAAGACAATATTATAAAGGTTTAATATGCAGGATAGTAAACCAATGAAGGTTCCTAGTCCTGTAGGTGTAAAGTTATCTGTTGAACAGTGTCCCAAGACACAAGAAGAGGAAGAGGACATGTCCCGTGTTCCATATGCAAGTGTCGTTCGTAGCCTAATGTATGCGATGGTATGCACTAGACTAAACATTGCACATGAAGTGGGAGTATTGAGTAGGTTTATATCAAAACCAAGGAAGGAGCATTGGACAACAGTGAAGCGAGTTTTCAGGGATTTGCGTGGCACTAGTGATTATGGTTTATGCTACCAAGGAATACCAGGATTTGATAGAGTTTTGGATATTCGTGGCTTTGTTGATGCAGACTGGATTGGAGATCTAGACCATAGAATATTTACAAGTGGGTATGTGTTTAACCTATTTGGAGATGTAGTCAATTGGATGAGTAAGAAACAATCTATAGCAGCACTATTAACTATAAAGGAAAAATACGTGGAAGCCACTCATGCAAGCAAGGAAGCAGTTTGGTTGCAGATATTGTGTTAAAGTATGGGGTTAGTGCAGGGAGCTATAAGGATAGACTCTGACAGTCAAAGTTCAATTTTCTTGGCAAAGAACCCTGCTTACCATTCAAAGATAAAGCACATTGATGTTCAATATGACTTTGTGAGGGATATGATAGAAGAAAAAAAGGTTTTGTTGGTAAAGGTGGACACTTTGAAGAATATTGCAGATGCATTGACAAAATCTGTGAGCTCTGAGAAGTTCTCTTGGTGTAGAGAAACAATGGGCATTGCAGGGCTGGATCAATGACTAAGCTCTCCTGTGGCCCCTTGTGGAAAGAAAACAAAAAGTGGGAGAATGTTTGGTTGTGTTATATTCTTTCCATGATTAACCCCCATAGTTAACCGGGTGGTTAGAGGGAGGCTAGAGACCCCCCTTCATTGCGCCGATTGCACAGCAAGGGGATCATAGGGGGTTTGAGTGGGGGTAGAACCCCTCTATGGGGTTGGGGGTAGTGCCCTTGAGAAACTTTGTTTTCGACCCTATATTAGGTGTGGCGAACCTACCTATGGTTTTTTGCATGGTTTTCACACATGGTTTTGGGCACGATGGTTTTTGGTCCATGGTATTGGATGCTTTGGTATGTATATATGTGTATTGTAACATTGAAAGGAACATAATGAAAAGTCAATCTAGTAGTCCCGGTTTTGGGATCTAGGGGAAAATCTCTGTGTATATGTGTTTTATGTGTTATGCTCTCACATTGTTTATTTTCTATGTTTTAGAATTCATATGCAAGTAATTTATGTACGGGGTTAAAACCTATAGGCAACACATGCTGAGCTTTCTCTACACTCTACATTTTGATGAAGGTTACCTCGGGTGAGGCGTACCAATATGCAATGTTCAACAACGCCTCCATTGCTACCTGGGACATGTAGGGCAGATGATATTCAAATATCGTTGTGTACAGAGGGGCAATGGAATAGTCAAATATTATAGGCATCACTCCTCAGTAGCTACAATCTGAGAGAAACTTGCAATATGTGTTAGCAACACTCTCTAAAGGTGTTCATGCCTAACCGATGATAGGAAACTGTTGACCGGAACAGATTGCATCTAACAAGTAGGCAGACATGAATAATTTTGCTTGTTGATCCTTGGACGGACTTTGAGCATTGGACAGATGCTCTTTAAACTAGAGAGCCAACATGGCAGACCAATTGAATGGTTTTCCTTCACTTTACAAAAAATCCAACATAGATACCCAACTCTACGGGAAGGTCTCTATACTCCCTTCACCATAAAAACGACATCCAAAGATGACCAAGAAATGGTATGCCTTCTTGAGTGTCTTTGTCCTGTATATCTACTAGGGTTTCATCGTGAACTTTGCTGACTCCTTTATCTAATGCTTCAAGATGTCTCTTGTGTTCATACTATCATTGGTTGTGTAGAATAGTGCATCCATCCTACTCACTAGGAATGGAAAATGATATATCTCATGATAATCCTCTATTGTAAAGGAAGGAGACCTTGCTCCATTGGCACTGCTCAGTGTCATTTTCTCAGGATTAGTGTGTGAGACAATCCAATGGATCACAATTGTGCAAGGGAACATGGGAAACCTACATACAACCTTGTATAGTCCTGACTTATGGATGTTCACATAGACCTGACGATCCTCTAGATTCTCATCAAAGTTTCCTAGGAAGATGGTGTTGATGTCTTGCCATGCAATATTGATGTCTTTCTCAATGAATAGGTGTGTGTTTCTATGTTGAGTGTGGGATCCCCCAAGGGCAGTTTTGGGGCTAAGAGCCCAGATTTTGGTCCAACTTTGTAATTACAATGTTAAGACTCCACATTTTGTGGGTGTAGAGCACGTAGTTATTAAAGAGTAATAGGGTTGTTCGATGTTATTTTGATAATGTAATGTCAGCTGTAGAATATCTACCCATGGTCCCGGACCATGGAATTGTATGAATACAGTGAAGCTCTAAGTAGATAAAAAGGAGTGAAGCATAATAGAAAGATGGAATAAGGATGTATGTGAGATAGCTCTGAAGTGTAAGTCTAATTTTTGGGTCGTAGCGTAGGTAGAGGCTCTGCAACTGAGTGCACAGAGGCCTAGTAGTCCGTAGCTATGTACGAGGACCCTTGTAACTGAGTGCACAGGGTGAGTCGAGTTTGTAAGCATATGGAAGTCTGAATAAAAAGAAGTTTTCTATCAATTCTGCGTACTTATTTCCTATTTATGCATTTGTTGTATTGGGTATGAATTTCTCTTCTAATGTTTATATGATGCGTGAATGTGTATAATTATATTGGTTAAGTGAACGCAAGTTAGAATATCTACTTATGCAAAGATAATTAAGATTCGTCACTAAGATAAGTAAGATACTTAGTCTAGTTCGAGAAATAGCGCAGTTTGTTTCCCTAGAAGTGCGAAAGCATCTCAGCGCCTGGTTAGGGTTGCGCGAAAGTGGATTATGACACTTCGAAGGGTAAAACAGAGCATGAAGCCACCTACGCAAAGGAAGGTATAGTTGGACTAAACCGACAACACAACCATCTCAAGGGTGTGGAAAATTGATTCCAACATCCACCCATACTGCTTTGGGTGAGACTTCAGTTCGTGCTCCATAGGCCGAGGCCGAAAGGGCTAGTAGTGTAAGGATTTATTTGGCTAACTAACTCTGAACCTATGTCATGCCCCCATAGGCCAACAAATGGTTTCGTTGCTGAGACTGGAATCTGCATGAGAGATGTGTGATGTCATATCACTGGAATCCAACTAAGAAGGAAATTGAAGGCTGGTTGGATAGAAGAATTCACGAGTTCATGACGCAGGAGAACAGAAACCCGCAACTCTCAAAAGAAGAGTGGCTAGACAACTACATGTATACAGAGATCCACAAAATCTTTTTCGCGTCCTTCCCTACTGAGCTATATGAAGTGGATTGCGAAGCTAGAAGATAACCAAATAAGGTGGAAACTTGATGGTCCTATTGTGTGGATCCCAGAACTAGTGCGAAGGTTGGAAGCATCAGAGGATAAGATCGCACACACCCTCGATCATTGTCTCGATTGTATTATAGGAGGATTCATTACTGAGTTCATGGTTGACATCTCAGTTAGCTACATCGAGGCAGAGTGACGCTTTCTCAAGGGACCATGAGGTAAGTGTGTAAAGCCTTTGAATACTTGGATTAAAATGTTGTTGTGCGAAAATCAGGTTATGCAGTTACCTTGATGTTCGGGGCTATGCGAAGTGGAAAGATTTACAGGAACAAAGGAAATAAGGGTTCAGAAAATAGCCCCTTGATTTCACCTTCACGAGGGGATGAAGAAGAGATTGAGAAGGTCTCTCCACAAAGTGCTATTTAGGTGATAAGACAAAGAATTTCATGAATACCACCTCCACCCACACTGCCACCAACTTCACCACCATCACCACCATCACCTCCATCTTCACCCGTACCAACTCCACCACCACCATGATTCAATATGGAAAACACAGTAAAGTTGCTTGTGTTCAAAGGTTTGGGAAATGAGGACCCGGACCAATTCTAGTTCATTATAAGAGCTGTATGGGAAGCCCAAGGTGTTACAGATGACCATATAAAGAAAGCGACACCAGTTAGCACCCTGCAGGATCACGCGCTGACCTGGTATATTAAGTACTCCAATGATAACCCAAATTCGAGAGTCACGGATATCCAAACAACACTAAATAGAGACTTTAATAGGCCTAATATCAAGCGTAGTCGATCATGGGATTTAAAGAGATCACGATGCTACTAGGAGAGACTCCTTGGGAACTACATCAAAGGCTAAAATGTATGATCCATGAAGCCAATATGAATCTGACAAATGGACAACATCGTGAGTGGTTTGTAGCTTCGATACTACCACATTTAAGGAGTGCACTGTCGTAATAGAAGATAGCAACTCAGGCAGAGGCCTTAGAGATCACTATGAGGCTACATGAGACCCCAATCTAGGATCCTAACTTAGGAGTTCAACAGATCCATGCATAGTTGAATAATCTGTGCCTTGAGATGCAAAGTCTAAAACAGGACAGGAGAGTTCGACCAGAAGTGTGCGAAGAAGTTTGGTGCGTAAAATGCAAGAGTCGGGGTCATGACAAAGACCACCGCCTGCTTTTTATGAATTACCTTGTAAGGGGAGGACCAATGCCTTTAAGGCTGAAAGTTCAAGTAGGACCTAGTGCGGTGCTTGCTTTGTGGTGCGCTATCTTTCAAATAGCAAGAAAACATTCCACAGATAACTGACACTTTCTACAGAAGTATACGCAAACTTTCCAATAGTTTTTCTACAATTTTTGTTGGTCGGTGGGACATGACGAGCGTACTTGCAGAAGCTATGAGTTGGTGATGGATAGAATGCCTGCATATAGAGTTCAAGCCAAAACGCGACCCCTTGACCAGAATGCAGGAATGGCGTGGATAGGATTTCAGGGGCGCGAACAAGGCTGAGGTGGAGGAGGACCTAGTAGAGGTCATAGATAATTTATTTTCTACAATTACGGAGGGTCGGGACACTATGCCCATGATTGCAAAATCCAACGCACCTGTCGTGTAAGTATTGCACACTGTTTGATCATGGAACAGAAGATTGTCCTACACTGATAGCTAGAATGTGTGACAAAGGAGGGCTACCACCTCCCATGAATCAGAACCTATAGATGATGAGGTCTAAGTTGTGCGAGGAAGATCCGAATGTAAACATTGTGCTCCGAAGTGGAATCGCAATGGGAGATGACAAAGGAAAATAGCTATAAGATATTACATGGATTCACAAAGCCCTGACGAAAGAGGCCGAGTTTGATTTGGAGCATGCTCAAGAAACCTCCATGGAAGCTAAGAATAGCTTCGTTGATGCCTCCACTTCAGGAAGCAAAGATAAACCAAAGCTAGAAATGGAGCATATATGCTCACAACTTTCCTGGAAACATGTATGAAGTTACTATGCGACATTAAGGCTGTGAAAGGGTTACAGGAACTTATCAATAGGTGTGCTGGGACCATGCTAGCTGAACCATGTGTAGTCCGCAAGATCGAAAATCATAAGACTAGAACGAGACAAGAAATGAGGCTCACTGTGCAGATCGAAGAATACGAAATGGATCAAGTCATTATGGATTTGGGATCAGATGCGAATGTTCTACCGAAACAAACGTGGGAGTGAATGGGGCGACCTACACTGCAATGGTATCCAATTCAGCTAAGGCTGGAAAACCAGTAGAAAATAATACCCATGGGGTGATTGGAGGGAACAACTATGGATATTGAGGGAGTAAGCGCGTTGGCGGATTTCGAAGTGATAGAGATTGTTGATGACAAAAATCCGTACCCCGCACTCTCAAGAATTGACTGGGCTACTGATATGAATGGGGTAATTAATATGAAGAAGAGAAAAATGATCTTTGAGAAGAAATCACTGTGCATAATAATACCCCTCGACCCTACTAAAGGATCGCACTATAAGGAGCCAGTCCGCGACTATGCGAGCGATGATGATTTGGACTGTATCTACAAGATAACAATGTCTGACCAAGGTTGGATGAATCCCACCGTGGATGGGTAGATTACATGGGAGCGCGAAAGCTCCTGCACTTCAGATTTCGACGAAGAAATAGAACGATGGTAGAATCGATTACACAAAGTAACTACAGTGAATTGCAATATCATGACTAGGTCGTTGCGCTGTGTGTCGACAAAAGCAAGAAATCTACCTACTTATGATGATCTAAATGAGGTAGATACCTTCTTGAATGCATTTGAAAAGGAGGTCCCAGAAAAGCAATGCTGAAAGGCCTTGGACTGGGCATTGCGTGCTATGCCCACGAGATGGTTGGGTACGCACAAAGGAAGCTTTAATGATTGGCGTGAATGTAAGAGAATGATGCAGACTTGATTTGGGAAGCCTAAGATGCAAATTACGGACAAGTTTATGGATAGGATGACCCTGCATGCATCTGGTTAAGTGGATGCAGTCCTATGGAGAAAAGCCCCAACCCGCACAAAGCCGCATGCACTCCACACTAAAATACCTGGTCAATAAGCATGTGTTGTGGGGGAAAACTTGTAGATGGCTCTTAATGTTGAGAAGACATTATGAAAGAAGAGCAACTGCGCAGAAGATTCTACACATAGGGTTGTGGTGACCAAACGTTCATTAGGATTCAAAAGCATATTGTAAGGAGTGCGATGTATGTCAAAGAATAGGTAGGCCATCGCAGGGGAGGAGCTCCCTTTGAATCGACAAATGACATTGCAAACTTTTGAAAAATGGGAAATAGATTTTGTAGGACCCATCAAACCTCAAGGAAAGACAGGCGAGAAGTAAATTATCATTGCGACAGATTATCTGACTAGTTGGGCAGAAGCACAGCTAGTGAAGGATTACACGAGCACAACTACCACACAGTTTCTATTTGAACATGTACTAACACAATTTGGATGTCCGAAGATCTTGATGAGCGATCGCAGTACACACTTCCCGAACAAGACGATCAACACGCTAACGGAAGAGTTTCAGGTGTATCACTAGAAGAGCACACTGTATCACCCATAGGCTAATAAGAGAGTAGAAACGTTCAACAAAGTACTTGAAACTGCACTGACAAAGGTATGCAATGCACAACGAAGTGATTGGGACCTACACATACCAGTAGTGTTATGGGCTTATCAAACAACATGCAAGAAACTGATGGGACAGACACCTTTTAGGCTTGTCTATGGAGTGGAAGTCGTAATTCCTATGGAATATATCGTGCCTAGTCTGTGTATAGCAGCGCTAACAGGTATGATGGATCGCGGAGACCTGGAGGAGAGGCTCACACAGCTAGAAGAGCTCGAAGAAGAATGATTTTTGGCTAGATTCCACTAGCAGGTCCAAGAGTAGCGCAAAAAGGCATGGCATGACCGACACATCAAGCTGTGCACATTCAAGGTAAACTATTTGGTTTGATTGTATTATAGTAAGTTTGACAAATTTCTAGGCAAGTTCAGAATGCACTGGTTAGGATTAACGAGATTACTGATGGAGCTGCGATGCAATAGGTAAAGTTAAATGGAGAACCCTTCCCAAGAAAAGTGAATGGAATTCATTTCAAGCCATACACAGGTGGCCTGGCCATCTAACTAGCCAATAGCAACACTGCCTTAGCACTCCAGGTAGCTGAAAGGAGGTGCAGGACTATAAACTACTCTTCCTGGGCTGCACGATGTCAGGACTGCACGTAGTAGCAAAGTATCATAGGGTGCACGACAATGCGAGGATAGCTACGCTGGCGTGTAGGTCAGCTAGGAAGTGACTGTTAAAGTCACTATTCACGATTTGATGCTTGGTTTGAGGCCAAATGGAGCGAGCGATAGGCATTTAAGATGAACTTTATGGGCTAGATTCTTGAAATCTGCCACCAATCTTGCATTAATGGACCAAATGTGGGGGGAATGGTCGAATTCAAATTTGAAAGGTGCTATAAATTACAAGTGGTTGTCCAGCAAACAGCACTTGGCAATTTGAGAATTGAGTTGTTGTGCACTCAGGTATTCATGAACCGAGACTTATTCAATATTCTGAAAGCAAATTCATTGTTTGAGCAATTACTAGAGACACTGAGAGAACTATGGAATAACACTATGTCAACACCCGAACAAGTCATGGACATAGGAGTAGTGGCAGCTGAGGGAGCCGCACAAGAAATGGCAAAAGTAGAAGCCCCAGAGAGCACCAGAATAATCACTCAGGTCCCTAAATCACCGCGCATGCCGAGACCTAAGAAGGACAAGTAGGCCATGATACTGGTGTCTGTCTCACCCAGAAATCCACTGGGGACCAAGCTCAAATTGGAAGAAAAGGGTAAGGCCATTAATCTGGAGGTCGATGAGGAGGAAGAGTTTGAAGAAATCCTAGTGGAGGAGGATGTAAAGATGGAAGTTGAAACCCAAGGCGTGGACCTAATCACATGATTACCTGTATATGTTCCTCCGTGAAAGGGTAAAGCCAAGGTGCCCAAGCATATAAATGAGAGAAAGATATTTTTACAAACCCTGCTACTCCCAGATGATATTATTTTTGAGGGCACTCAGTTGGGACAGGTTCCCATCTTGAAATTTTAAGAATGGGACCTTGCAGACCACGAGAAGTTCCTGCATTTAGGGACTGCGAAGATAATGCACCAAACGATGGATGCACAGGCTGGAATGATTGACTTGGAGCCACACAAATGGCTTAGAGGGTTTGAGAAAGCAAGGTTGCTAAATCGGCTCTGGTTGCCGCATTACCACTACGCCCCAGTGACCATTTTTTCCATCAAGCGGCTGCTCTGCTTGGTGCATGATGGGTGCTTGTTGCTGGAGGAGCCCATCCCTATCACAAACCATCTGATTCACTGGATTACATGACTCCCTTACGTAGGGGAGGACCGAGCAAAAATTTCATAGGGAAAAGGTGGCGAGTTGGCCCTCACGGAGGCAATGAAAAAGAAGTTTATGTTGGAGAAGAAGAAGCGAGGATATGCCATCTCCAACATCAACAACCCTGTAGTCAAGGTCATGACACAGATATCAGTAGGGAAGGTGATGCGGAAGTGCCGCACAGATGAGGTGCCCATGCCAGTGGTTGCACTAGTGGCACAATGCGCATAAGGGATCCAGTTCAACTGGGAAAACTATCTATGCAGTGAGTTCCTTGTGAATTACCGCAAGGCACAGGAGCAGGGCAAAACATTTCATTACGCATGGCTCCTGTTGTCAATAGTACTGGTGACATGGGAGTTTCCCGAAGATAGCTAGTTCCTGTCAATCGTGTAGGACCTTCAAGAGGCAGCGAGTATAGTTCGCTGTAGGCAACCAGGGATGCATAGAGGATAAGGGAGAGCAAGATATTTTGGGTGCTAATGGAGATGAACATCAAGATGGGGATCAATTACAAGCTGTGGTTATCACCCACTCTCTACAATAGTTTGCACAGCTTTGGAGAGTTCAAAGCATACTTCCACCATGTCTTCATCAGGGTGTGGAAGGACTCTATGAAGACATGGCATGAGTTACCATACTTGGTGACTGATGATGTAATTTTCCCGATCCTTGAGTCTTGGCTACTAGAGTGGCGCGCTGTAGCTGACTCCGTGGTGGAAGTAGAGAAGTTTGTCGTGCAGTGGAAGAAGAAAGAGACAAAACTACAGATGACACAACTAGCAAAAAGGTGCAAGAAAGAAGAAGCAGTGGGTAAGGCCCAGGTGGCACGTGACACTGTGAAGTTAGAAAAATAGCAGTAGAAAACAATAGAAGAAGAGCGTGAAGGACAAAAGTCACCTTCACCCAAACCAGAGACAAACACAGAACAAGGTGGTGTGGATCCGCAAACAACGTCCACCCAGCTGAAGCGTCTGTGACCACGAGAGAAGGTAGGGCTGTGAAATAAAACAAAGTCCTTGAAGACATCTTTCAACCCTATCACCCTCACTGAAGGGGATCTACATGATATCCATGAAATGGTGAGAGATGTCACTACGGAGGCCCTCCAATAGTTTGAGGAACAACACCAGTTGGTATTGGGTGCTCTCTGGACACAAATACAGGAGTTGCAAGTGCGCACTCCACAGGCTGGCATGGTGTCCACCAGCCTCGCAATTGACACTTCAGCTGCTGAGGAAATGTTGTGCACCAAGATGACCAACAAAATAGTGCTACTAGATGGAGCACTCATCGCAGAGAATGAGGCTGATAGGCCTATGGCCAGCAGTTTGAAAGGGGTCAACTTAAACATGGTTGTGGTTCCTCGGGAGATGCTCTATCTTTTGCAGGATGGAGTCGCCATAGAACTTCGGGTGAGGGAGAGTTGGGCTCTATAGGTAATGAGCCAGTAGCACATCAACATTGAGCAGTTGAGCCTATAGTGCAATGAGGTAGTGGAGCAGAACAAACAGATAGTGCAAGTTGTGGAGGACACCTACTAGATGGTCCAAGAGTTGGCCATCCAAGCAGAGGAAAGGGTGGAGGCATGCATTTGAAAGTTAGTCACAGGGGTGTGTGACACAAGAGAAAAAATGTCTAGGGTTTAGCTGGAGTTGAACCTGCAGATAGTAGAACTGCAATTGAAGGCTCAGCCTTCAACCCCGCTGGAGGTCAGAGAACAGCGTACCACCGTGGTCACAACAACAATGGTGGCGGTTGACAGTGCAGTGGCAAACTGCATGAAGCTGTTTGAGCAGTCATTTGAGGTCCTCACCACCCTGTAGAAGGACCCGAACATAGAATGCCTAGAGAGAGAGATGCACGAGCTGTAACAAATATATGATGAGGTAAAAGGGACCACGCAGATGGTTTCCCTTACGCAGAGGCTTGCAAGGATGTAGCAAGCAAAGGTGCTCAAGGAGCAGGTGGATTCCGCTCAGCACAAAGAAGCATCCTTGAAAGTGCGCCTACAGTCATGGATTGATGAGGTGTATACAATTACAACATCCATTGAAGAAAAGCTCACACAACTGCAAGAAACACGAGAGAGGATTTAGGGCAACAATTCAACAGCAGCGATCACCGAACAGGACCTAGAGGAAGTCGAGCAGGCAGTCGCTCAATGCATTTCCGAACTTGTAGTGATCCAATCAGAGGTTGGAGGTATTTGTGCTTAGATCTCCACACCTGCAAAGTGACTTGAGGGCGAGTCATGATGTTTGTGCTGGGGGCCTGTTGGGAGTGGGATCCCCCAAGGGCAGTTTTGGGGCTAACAACCCAGATTTTGGTCCAACTTTCTAATTACAATGTAAAGACTCCGCATTTTGTGGGCGTGGAGTGCGTAGTTGTTAAAGGGTCATAGGGTTGTCCGCCCTTATTTTGATAATGTAATGTCAGTTGTAGAAGATCTACCCATGGTCCACAGACCATGGAATTGTATAAATAGAGTGAAGCTCTAAGTAGATAAAAGGAAGTGAAGCATAATACAAAGATGGAATAAGGATGTATGCGAGATAGCTAAGAAGTGTAAGTCTAAGTCTTGGGTCGTAGCATAGGTAGAGGCTCTGCAGCTGAGTGCGCAGAGGCTTAGTAGTCCACAACTGAGTGCGTAGACACCTACAGCTGAGTGCACAAGGCGAGTTGGGTCTGTAAGCATTTGGAAGTATTAATAAAGAGAAGTTTTATATCAATTTTGCATACTTATTTCCTGTTTATGCATCTGTTGTATTGGGTATGAATTTCTCTTCTATTGTTTATATGATGTGTGAATGTGTATAATTGTATTGGTTAAGTGAACACAAGTTATAATATCTGCTTATGCGAAGATAATCAAGATTTTTCACTAAGATAAGCAAGATACTTAGTCTAGTTCAGGAAATAGCACAGTTCGCTTCCCTAGTAGCGCGAAAGCATCTCAGCCCTTGGTTAAGGCTACGTGAAAGCTGATTGTGACACTTCGTGAGGATACTGAAGCGTGGAACAGAGCACAAAGCCACATGCATAAAGGTAGGTATAGTTGGACTAAACTGACATCACAACCATCTCAAGGGTGTGGAAACTTGGTTCTAATATCCCCCCATACTGCTTCTGGTGAGACTTTAGTCCGTGCTCCATGGGCTAATGCCGAAAGGGCCAATAGTGTAGGGATTTGTTTGGCTAACTAACTCTAAACCTAGTTCAAGCCCCCATAAGCCAACACTGTGTACATGGGCAAGCTCATAGACCCCTATTCAATTACATCCTATTACTACTTTCAATTGTATTTTGATATGGCTCTCTTGGAGGCCATGATACCTGTACTGCTAAGAAGATGCTCAAAGACCTATGGTACTTGGAGATAGAGAAGACACTAATGGCGAGACAATGTCAGCTAAAAAATCAAACAACATCAAGGAAGATTTAGGTAACAAATCAGTGACTAGTGGGCAAGATTGTGCAACACTAACTTTGAGAAGCTGGGAGACTGTTAGTTGGAACTGCACATTGCGCAGTCCTAGCTACCAGTGAGGCTAACCGGTGTTTGGATCTAGGTAATGCACACTCCAGAGAGGTTGATTGCTGACTGAAACTGCACAATGCGCAGAAGAGTTAGGTTGAGTTCGTTGTTGGAACTGCGCATTGTGTAGTTCCAGTGGGCAGGACTAGAGACTCCCTCCCAGGATTACATAGAGCACAGCTGGAAGACAGTGTGGGAAGCCTTTGTTCAATTCCTAGAGGCAGGGTAGAGCCTTAACTTCCAAGAATGCATGGAGCTTGCTGGAAGTGACAAGATTCGGACCAAGCCAACTTAGATCTACCCAATGGCAACCTAAAAATGCAAAGGAGTGAATGTGTGTGCGAACCTGGTGTAGATCTGAGTGAAATAAACATGCATGTGATTCAAGTGAGTGCATAAATTAGTTAAAAGACAAAACTAAGAACCTCATGAAGCGAGTCACCAAAACAACGACTATGAGTGCAAAAGCAGTGTTATGCATATGATGCTAAGGAAAGCTAATGAAAAACTTGAAAAAACACTTCTACAAGATAAAATACATTGAAACACCAGTGGTCATCAAATAAAACGAAGGAAACAACTCTCATAAAAGCTAAAAACTAAAAAGTGACAGAAAAGGTGGCAAAAGGCATGAAAAGAAAAACTTACCTAGAAAAGTTGTGCCGAAGATTCCTAGATGCCTTGGGAATGCCAGAGCTCCAAGATCAAATGTGAAGAATGAGCTTTGAGACATCATTTAAATAGATATGGTGAAATTAGGGTTTATGACGTACATGCCACAAATCTAGGAAAGAGCAACACTTGGCGGGGAGTTTCTAAAATAGCTTTGCATGTAAGTACTACTGCTAAAAATATATCCCTAAAATCTAGGGATTCTTTTTCTCTTTTTTTTCTTTTTTTCTCTTTTAGGAAAAGTTGCCCGACATGAAAAAAAGGGTTGTGCAATTTTGGAGGAAATCGGGTAGCCTACCAGCACATGCAATGGACAACAGCAGAGGGAAAACATCTGCATTGTTTTTGGACTCAGAGGTCATGGTTGGATGGCCATATCTATGCAATTTTCCCAACCAATGATGTTGAGCTGCTCTGCGCATTTCCAGAGGGACGTGTAGCTGGTCAGTTCTGCGCAATTCCGGAGAAAAGTGTCTTTGTGCATTTTTAGAAAGCAGTGAAATTGGGCTAGTTCTGCGCATTTCTGGATGGTAGTACAACTGGCTGAAACTGTGAACTTCTGGATAGCAGTGTCAATTGGCCTGCTCTGTGCAATTTCCAGAGCAAGGTTGGCTGGTCTGATCTGCATAATTTCGAAGTGTAGGGCATTTGTTGGGCTTCTCTGTGTAATTCCTGAGGGGAAGACAAGTTGTCCTCTAGGTTTGTGCAATTTTTCACGACAGTTGATCGACCAGATGTGAACCAAGTGCTAGGTGTGCTTGTGGTTGATGGACGAGACAACTGAGTTGAACACAAGCTGTTAAATGATAGATGAACTCAAATAAGTGTAAGTACTTGATCAATGCAGAATAGCTGCAATGATTTCGAGGATGAAGGCTCCAAAACAAAGCAAAGGGAGAATTTTGGAGGGTTTTGTAGTCGCTACAACAGGCCCATAAAATATTGGTCTTGTAACTATGGATTTGGTTCCACCTATGATGTCCCTTGACCTGTTTCTAGTTTGCTCCAACCTCCAGCTAAGGCCCAATTTTGTGCTAGTTAGTCCTTCTAACTTGAATTCTGAAAATTTCCCCCCTTATTCTGGGAAATTATGGAATATTGTAATACATGCCTAAATGCATTGCAATACGCAATGTGTATGCAAAAATGTATGTATTTTAATTAAGATTAACATACATTTCACAACAATAAAATAATTATTGCAATGGAAAACAATTACACACAAAACTTATAACGCTTATCATTATGCTAATTAGCTACAGACTATTGCAATGGAAAAAAATTACACACAAAATTTACAATTCTTATCATTATTCCAATTGGATGTATACTATTGATGTTGCATGAAACCATACACCATGTTTTTCATATTCTCTCAACATTGAATCACCCCTAAGTTGAGGCTTTGATTCTATGGGAATTAGCTTACCAAAATCCTAGCCATGCTCAGTGTCTTCAACCGACCAAGGTACCCAACCCAACAACCTCCAAATCGGAGGCTCACATCCCTCATCAATGCCAATCTCACTTGGCCAAGGATGTTCTAGAGTCCTCCAACTCTAGGAATTCCACTACCTCATAAGTATTCCAAATACCCTCTGAAGCCCTCACGCAGTGAAGGTACCAAACCCAACACCAATAGGATTACATTCCCCATCAGCCTACAACCAAGTGGTGTAGATAATTTATTTTATATGTAGTCCCTCAAGCTGTGCCACCACTTTCCAGGGTGCATTACTTGATTGAACATGAATGTTGTAAAGTCGTACAACTTCTAGGAGCTTATCTTTTATCTTTTATATAATATCAATGAATACATCTTTCAAATTTTGGCAAAATTACAATTATATATATATACTAAATTATTTATTTATTTATTTAAATTAAAATAGTGTTAAATAATGTTGGTTTTTTCCCCCGGATAATATATATATGAAGAATGAGTGTGCGATAGCAAAACAAAGTGAAATTAAAATATGAATTTAATTTTTGAATTTAAATAAAAAAAAAATATATTTTTGATTTTCTTTAAATATTTTTTAAAGGTGAGAGGATGGGAAGGGTTAGTTATGGTACTAGAGAAATTAAAGTTTTAGAACATTTATGGGAGATGGGGAAGATGACAAATAATCAGGTAGAAACTTATGATTTATTCCAAAGCATTATTCTCACAAAAAAATTCCAAGTCTTTTCTCTAGTCAAAGAGTCTTCCCCCAAATACAAAGTTCTATATAATGTATAGAATTGTATTAAGAAAGTATCCAAAAATATCCAAAAATGTGTTTCAAACACATTTTAAGGGATAATAAGGAATCAAATTAATGTGCTAACCAACGCTGCAATTTGAAGTTTGGAGAGTTGATAGCTGATGGTTAATGAATACAATCCTCCACCCATTAATGGATCAATCATGAATCCTACATTCAAATATCAAAATATTTGGGTTGACCTACTAGTTAACATGGATTCAAGGAAATATGTTGTAATCAAAGATTATATTTTGAAATAAAATATACATACTACAAGTTTTGTTTAATTCTAGAATTCTATTGGGAGGTATTCACTTCCAAAAGGCAATATATATGTTAATATTTATCACACCCTTAAATCATCCCTCAAGTTAAAGTGCACCGAGTCTTCTGAACCTACCACACGGTTTGCCATAATTTAGCTTGAGAAAATTACGAATATTTACACACAAACTATGCCTCTAGTACTTACACATCTATTATAAATTAGTACTTACACATCTATTATAAATTAAATATATTATGCTTGCAGAATTAAAATACAATCTTAACTTCAATTCTGTGAAAACGACTCACAAAACCACTCCCAAATTCTTCACTTCAATTCTGTGAAAACGACTCACAAAACCACTCCCAAATTCTTCCTTTGTCTAGTAATTAGCTTGCTTGCTTGAGTGAGCTTGCCTCCATCTTGTGTTGGACCTTTGTCTTATGATATGCCTGTGAGATGTGATGTGATTTAGTTTTCCTTTCTCTCGGTTCAACCTTTGTTTATTTATACAAGTGGTGGGGTATGTGGATGGGTGCATCGCTCTAACCGATGTGTCAATTTGGTTCAGCCGACTGCTAATTGACCTTGCATGAAACCTTAGCTTTTCTTGCCTTACCTGATTGGTTCCACTCAGACTGACTAGTGCACACCTTGGTCACCTGCCTCGGTCACATGCTCTTGGTTGTCCCATTTGGTTGGTCTTCATATATTAGTCCATCTAGTACACCTTGCTCACATCAATGTCTTGATTCGTCTCGCGCATGACCCCGCCTCGTCACATATTTTGACAATGCCTTAGTCAAACCCCAAATAATCACTTTTATCATCTCAAATGGTGTGATCTCCTTCCATCTCCATAAATCATCTCACCTCCTCTCAGCGTGACTCAAGCGCACATTTTTGAGGGTTATATAGTATAATTTGTATTCTTCTTGGGAAGATAATTTTGATTCAAGAGTGCTTAGATCATATTGAAGAAGAAAAAAACCATATTGTAAAAAATTTATTTAAATACAAAATTTATAATTAATACAAATATTCTCCATTATTATAATAGTATTCGAAAATTAAATTAGAATAATTATTTTATTATAATATTTTATGTAAATAGATTCTTCATCTTATATCCAAAAAGCATTAAATTTTATGTAAACATTAAGCTTGTTTATCAAATTTGGTAAACCTATGCACAGTCTTATTAGAGATATCAGAATATACAACAATTCATCATAACTTCATTCAATTATTGTTTATAACTATAATAACTATCTATTTTCTATTGTACAAAATAATAAATATTTTTATTGTTTTATTTTTATTTTTATTTTTATTTTTATTTATGTGATATATTAAAATTTTATTCTCTTATCATTCTATTAGTGAAAATAATTGAAGTTTCATTGCAAAATTAAGTTAAAAATAAAAAAATAAAGAAAAAGGAAAAATATAGGAAAGTCAAAATTCAAGGTAATCTTAAAAAAAATAACTTTATTTGTTTTTTCTACTTAACTCTTAATTTTGTGAAGATTTTTTTAACAACATTATATGCATTAATACATATGATGATGATGATGATGATTGACATCCACTAAGACTAATGTGGTCTATCAAACCTCAAGAAAAGATAGTGTAATTGTCATTCTTCAAAATTTTGTTTTTGCAATCAAGGAGCAAGGAAAGAAGCGTTCCAAGATCATTGTAGTTGGACTGGAATAATAAGTCAAGAATATTGGAGGTGTGGATTATGATAGGGAATTTACAGTGGATGTGGACAAGAGTCAGGCAGTCTAAAAGGAAGCACTATTCATCATCCACCTTCTTAGTATCACAAATCTGATAAATTTTATCGTCCCGGGGAGTCTTGGGAGTAGACCATCACTTGGTCTCACTCCAAATCTCATGAGAGTTAGTTCTGATTGTAGGGATGTTCATTTACTTCTTAGTGCTAGTGAACATAGAAAGATAATTCTAGTTATCAAGGGTGGCGTTGATCACCTCCTTATAGTATCTTAGCTTCCTTTTATCCTCCAGCTCTTTAGCATCCCACATCTTGTCCTTAACACTGGAGGTAATAATATCTTTGATACTGTCCTTGCTTCCCATGATGATCTCCTTCTTAATCCCCCAAATATTGAGCCAAGAATGAGCATCCTAATGCCACCCATGCTTGAGGCACAGGTGGGGGTTTTGACTAAAGTTAGAACAAATTTTTGGGATCCTCTTAGATTCCATATTATGAGGCTTCTTCTTATACATCAAATATCTAAACATAGTCAAACTTTCAATGGGGCACATGCCAATTTCAATCAAGAGGATAAGATAGGGAGTATTTACCCTTATCTTGAGGTTATAGGTTATGAATTACTTTTAGATCATCTCAATCTTTCTCCACGACTCTGTAGATATACTGTAGATATACTACACCCCAAAGAGGCACCATTTTTTAATCCAAATGTAAAGATCGGCTGACTTACAATTGTTTTCAAACTCATAATATGCTTTCCAACCTCTAATAATTATTTTCTCAATGCTATAATTCCAGTTTAGCTGATGAGAAAACTCAATACCCATATATTTATAAGAAGAAACATGCTCAAGAAAACGGTTATCATAGATGAAACTACCATGGGAGAGCATTTTGGATTTAATGATCATGACTTTAGTCTTGTCAATATTAATTGGCATACCCATCTTGGAGCAGTAGACATGAAGAGTCTTAAGCTACTTGTCTAGGTCATCAAGGCTCCTTGCAAGAAGAATGATATCATCAGGATAAAGGAGAAGAGTATAATAATACAATGAGCTCAGTGCCTTTGCAGCCCGGAGTTTCCAGACACTCCTCTAGTTTATCAATGTAAATACCAAAAAGGGTAGGGGAAAGGGGACAACCTTGCTTAACCCCGATATTACATTTAATATCTTTAGACCACCCTTCGTTGGTCTTAAGCTTGGCAATCACAATCTCATATAGGCGGATCATAGCAATCCTTAGTTCAGGAGGAACCATGATCTCCCCAAGCCTCTCCAAGAGCTTACCTCAGGGGACAGTGTCGAAAGCTTTTCTAAATTCCACAAAACAATAGAATATATTTGTTTTACTATTGTGACATTCCTCTGCAATGATCCTAAGGGTGAAAAGGTGGTTGATGGTCGAGTGATGTCTCCCAAAACCAACTTTCCCTTTAGATCTTTTACTAACGTTCTTAAGCCAAACGTCAAGTTCTTTTTCTAAAATAAGCCCATAAAGCTTGGCTAGGATGTGGCTAATCATAATGGTCTTGTAGTTAGAGGGAACAATTTTGTCCACATTTTTGAAGATAGACACAATAATGCGTTGCATCCAAGGCTTAGGGAAGCCATGCTTTACAGCCGAATTGAGAAGCTTGTGGACATGCAAAATGATGATATATTTTCCCATGTTAAAGGTCTTACCTTGGTAACCTTCAATATCTCTGGCTTTCGCATTAGCGAGCTTACTAATCCCAAATTCAACGTCTTCCAAAGAAAAAATATCATCTTTAATAGGTGTGTTTAAGATGATGCCCATGGTGTTCGAAGAGTCATACAACTTCTTAAGATAGTTATCCCAATTTTCAAGGGGGTTAGAATGATTATCTTTAGTTTTATGAGCATGCACATCTTGCCAAAACTTTATGAGTGGAACTTTGGAAAAGGTGGAGAAGATGCTCTTGTCTCTTATTAATATATGCCCTCTTCTTCCTCTTAATGAGAACTTTGTATATACTTATATTTTGGAGCTTAATGCGTTCATTAGGGGCACATCTAATTGCTTTCCTAGCAATTTTACAGTCTTTGTGATACCAAAAATTGGAAGTTCTATTATTTTTCTTATTATAAATTTTTTAATTAGTAATTTGCTAATATAATGAGAAAAATTATTATTAATATCATATATTATTATACTTATTATTAACCTAGTATTATAACATATTATTTATTTTATTTAGAATTTTTTTAATAATAATTTTAAACAAAATATATAAGGAAAGGGTTGATATAAAATTTATTTAAAAAAAAAAAAAATCGTTTTTCTTTTAGAATTAAATAATTCAATAAATTATAAAAAAAACTTATTATGGTAAATTAAAAATTTGCATATTTTCTATTAACTTCTATAGCTAAAACTAAATTATTATATAACACATATTTAAATAATATAGTTACTAAAAACACCAAAATACTCATGATATTACCATACCCTAACCTTTTGTACTGATATCTTCTCTTCGCTTCCACAAGGAAAGGAAGTAACAGCATTTTCACCGATTTATACAGGGTGAGTGTGCACAAACTTATATACACTTTCACCAGAATTCACATGTTTCTTTCATTAGATGGAGTGATTTTATCATTGTTTTAAATATTTTTTAAAATATATGGTAGATAAAATAGCTTTTGAAAAGATCATTTGTAGTAATTTTAAAATTTTATTAAATAAATTAAAATATAATTTTTTATAATTATTCATTTCTATTCACAAAAAAATATAAAAAAGATTAATCATTAAACCTCCTCATATATATTTAAAAAAGTTTAAACTTTTTAATCTTCTAGATACCAAGCAATTACCTCTTGATATTTTTTAATCCATTCACAATAATTTAAAAATATTCTCTCTGCCTTTCTCTGTGACCATACAATGACAATTTAAAATAATAAAATAAAGACAACATAATAGAATGTTCATAATTAGGAAAGTTTCGGGATTGGAAAAACACCTTTGTAAGTCAATTTTTTTGTACTTCCTACCTGATCCTATCTTTTTATAACAAAACGAGCTGCAGAGCAGCGAATCACTGCTATTATGCGCAGAGACCGTTAGCTTCAGGCATGGGTAAGCCTGTTACTTCGAGAAATCAGAGGATCCATCAGTCTGTCAGGAATAACATAATCATGCGGGGTATCATGAATACTGAATTAAAATAAACTGGCTGACAGGCTTGAGTGTCCGGCAAAACGATGCATTTCGAGGTTGGCTGTACGGTGAGGAAAAATTTTAAAATTCAATTTCAGAGAATATGGCAGGAAATAGGTGTTTCAGAGCTGAAGTGTTGAATTTATTTCAAAATTCATTTTAAATTTGTGTTGGGAGTTATATTTTACAGTTAGGTATGAGAATGATTATGATTTAGTTTGTATTTAATGGGAAATTGATAGGTTGGAATTAATGTTGGTTTGTTTTCTTAATAAAAAATATTTATTTAGATTTTATGTTTTTGTGATTTACAATATAGTGCTTAGAATTTTTTGGAGAAATCACATAGAGAATAAATGGTCTACACATTTCGAACTTAGATCTAAATTCATCATCAAAACCAGGATGAGCAACAAGATCAACTGACTAATAATATATAAATCTCAGAGATGCAACTGTAAATTCCCAATGGTTAAAGAATAAAAATTATAAGTTTTTTAAAACTTTACAGTTGAATCTCTGAGATTTATATATTATTGGTCAGTTGAACTTGCTCCTCATCAGGGTCCTGATGATAAACCTAGATATAAGTTCTAAACTGTACACCCTTTGTTCTCTATATGATTTCTCCCTAAAATCTGAGCATTAAAAATATACTTAATTGATTTAAGATTTGAAATATTTAGTTAATAATAAGAGAAAATTTTATATGATAAAAACAAATTTACATGTCAAAAAACATTTGATCTATTTGTCATCATAATAAATCCAGAATAAAATTTGATCCATTTGTCATCCTAACAAATCCAGAATTAAATAGATTTATGTTAATCTTGTAAACAATTGTATTACAAATTCCACCTCAAACCTCAAAACATAAAATAATTAAACAATACGATCTTACTGTTGCCTCCCATCAAGTATGTGTTGTACTTTTCGGTTCGAAGAACCGGCCATGGACTCAAGGGAATGCAGACTGCTAAAATCAGAGTCTCAGAGCATTGAAATTCTTGATGCAACTTTCTCATCAATGGACCACATTGCTGTACACCTAATTCATAATATTAAGGTTAAGAAAGCACCAGCTATATTCCGAGTTTTTAATTGGAGTCGACAGAGTAGGCGCAGCTGAATACACAGTGTGCGAATATATGTATATGTTTTTCCTGTCAAATTCTGCTGTCACAGCATGTGCACTCTTAGTGGAGCTTCTGCCCATGAGAGATTCCAGTGTCAACTTCCATTTAACTAGAGAATTCTAGAAAGCCTTCTGACTGTCATCACTTAATTGCAGTAACTCCAGTAATGGTCCTCTCGTTTGTTAGGGTGTACTGATTATGACCTTCACTGCACAAGTTTGTACCATCACTGTCAACTGCGTAGGCTACTTATTGGCCATGGTTCTTTCTCCTCTGGGAGCATCTTCAATCGTTTTAAGTTTTTGATTCCCGCGTGAAGCTGATATGGATGAGAATTACAACTGAAGGATTTGTTGTTATGCCTGCTGCTGACTCAGCTTGGTTACTTAACTAGAATAATATATGACATCTATGCGATCACCAGGTAGCACTATGTATGAATGATGGAGTCTTTTTGCATCTAGATTTTCAGTTGAATTTGCACCATCATACTGAATTTCTTTATTTAACTATCCCCTGTGACTTGTGAATTGTCTTTGTCAACTAGCTTTATGTTTATTTTGTTTAATTAAATTATTGGGACTTCTGAATTGTCTTCGTCATGTACCTAGCTCAAGTTCTATGCTTTTTCTTTTTTTATTCTAAAAATGATAATTGATGCTTAAATATCTGAATAATATAATAATAATATATTATTATTATTAATTTAATATTATAATTGGAAGTTTTAATAATTGAAAAAATGCTTCTTTTCTTTTTATAAAAAGTGCAGTTAACATATAAATGAGTAGATAATTTTAGCTTTATAAATTTTAATAATTAAATCTTATCAAAAGTGGAAAAAGATGAAGTCTTAGTCAAAAAATACCCTATATTAGAGAAGAATCTTTATGGAGTGTTGTTGAAAAAAATAGCCATAAGTGTTATTCAGAAATAATGGAATTATATAATTTTAAATATATTAACATAATTATTACTTTAATTTAAGGAAAATTATATTAATTTAATATTCCTTAATTAAAGTGGGAGACATACTATGCTTCACACAACATGGTTTTGGCATTGATGTCAACTACTAAGGACAGCTTGTACATGGTGCAATTCATGTTTTCAAATCTTATGGAGGTGTAAACAAGTTGCAGAGGTGTATGAGGAAGTGGTGTTGCAAGTAATTGCAAATATGGGTCGAAGAAATTTGAGTTTTCGAAGCATAACAACATTTTCTTTGGTTTGCCTCCTCATTCCAGTGACACCTGCAGAATTTGTGTTGGCTTTCCTATATATGTATGGGACGTTCTTCTCTTGCTTGCCCTTATGTGCCCACGACACTGCATGTAGATGGTGAAAATTTCACAACCTCTACAGACACACAATACCATGAGTATTTATTAGAGTATTTTAAAAAAAGAATTGACAACTAGGGAAGATATTTGAAATGGTGATGGTTGATTAGTTGATCGGGTCCAAAATAATTAGAAATAATGAAATGGAATTAATTCCAATAATTTTTAAGTTGTGTCATCGTGGATTGAATACAGGTTAGATATTGTAGTGTATTGTTAGATATATGTGTGTAGGGAAGTAGCCAATTTTAAGTGTTTTATGTATGCAATTGAGCAAAGAAAAATATGTGGGTCTAGTGTGTAAATAGGATGAAATGTGGCTTACAAATGTTTGATTTGAGATGAGATAGTGGGCCTAGTAGGAAATTGTATGAAATGTAGTCTACAAGAGTTTGAGGGTTGGGGCCTTCTGTGTAGAAAGTATTGGCTTGCTCAGGGAGTGGCGGCTTCCTTTTGGTGGTGGCCAGAGAAATGATTGGTATTGGCTTGCTCAGGGAGTGGCGGCTTCCTTTTGGTGGTGGCCAGAGAAATGATTGGAGGTAGGAGCCCCCAACAAGTTGGGGACTGCATAGTTATGGAAGTGGTGGCTTCCATCAGGTAGTGTGGCACGAAGCGAGTGGTTGCTTGTGTTCATAGAAAGTTGGGTTTTCCATACAAGTGGTGGTCATTCACATAATAAGAAGAAGATAAAGACAAATAGCTCAAAGATTTTTCTCCTATGAGGGTTTTCTCCTAACATTCAATGTTCTTATGTGTTTATGTGTTGATCTCTTAATTGATGTGCTTTCATGTGTATGCTTGCTCACATATTAATTCAACCCCTCTCAATCTTGTCTTAATATTGCAAGTTACCAACAATCCCAACAAAAAGATTTGGTAAAACAAAAACAACAACTAAATCAAGAAAACTACTTGAGCCACACAAAACGTTTTTTAGTTAAAATAACATCTTACACATCTAGATGCAAATTAATTTTAAAAATTATAAGTTTTTTTTAGATAATAAAGGTAAATCTCCATTAAGCATGTTTTCTATTTCCTATTCATTTAGATAGAACAAAATAAAGGCTCCCATGTAAGAAGACTGTTAAATTTTTTATATGAAAGGGTGGTTTTCATCTTGTAGTTTGGACTGATGGAGAGTCAATTTTATATAAGTTACTACACATTTTTTTATGATGTAAAATGTGAAAATGTTTTATATTGTTTTTTTATGTGCATCTTATAATGGTTATTACTATGTAAATTAAATATAATTACAATATTTTATGTTAAATGTTATTAAATGATTACTTCATTACATAAATAAAATTAGTTAATAATTAAATATAAAATAAAGGTTTTTGAGATATACAACTTATTAGGAACATGGAAAATTAATCTCATTTTTGAAATACTTGAATCATATCATGCACTTAGTTACTCATCTTCCCCTCAATTGTTTTTTCCTTCATTTTTCATCCATTCTAATTTCGCCTAACCAATTTATCTAGATCACCTATTCAAATAGCTTGATAAAACCAACCACACTCTTTTATCTTCAAACCTAGCCAAATTTGATAGAATATAAATATAAAGCTAGTTATTCAATAGACATAGTTAATAATTCAACATGATTCCCAAATCTAGTGATTGAAAATAAAAATTCAACCCTCAAAGGTAGTTTTGATTCTAATATTAATATTACAAAGTTTGAAAGGATGACATTAACAAAGGTAGAATATATACACTAATATGATAAACCCACAATATGAAAAAACGAAATGACCCACCTACAAATAAAAAACTTACCTCTAATTATCCTCTCATTTCATAGAGGCAAGTAGTATAAAAGATGATAAATGAGAGTGTGCATTGTTAAATGTAACCATAAGTGATTTGAGGGCCATTTTAACACATCTAAACATAGTCTCTTTGGGTTTTGATATCATGATTCAAGGTAGCATCTAGAATACCATGGAAAGTTCATCAAATAAGGTGAAAGCTATCTAGTCACTACTAAAAGAAAAGAAGGTAGACTTTGTGGCTACAAAATTGTCATTTAACTTTTTTATTTTGAATGTTTTATTGCATGAGTTTTAAGTGTTTTTTAGGTTCCATGTTAGTCTCAATCATCTTATTTATTCTAATATTTTCTTCAACAAATTTAAACTCTTATCATTTTTTTAAAACTCTATTTGAAAACCATGAGCCAAATCATTACAAAGAATAAATTTTGAGCTAGTATGCTACTTACTTTTAATTTTACATGCTAGAAAAACACATACTCCTCCAATTCCCTTAACGTTTTTGTTGAATTAATTGATAGACTGAATTCTATGGGTACTATGCCATCGTAGAAGATGTGAGAGATATGAAAATAATTTATTTACAGGAAAAGGTAGAAAAGTTGAACTTTGACCCCAAAAGTAAATTAATTAAATAGAAGTTAAAATAAGTAAAATATATGGTCCCTCTATTTTAGAAAATAGTGTCATTAACATGTTTTTATTGGGTAATTATGGTATTTAGGGTAGTGGCATAATGGCCAGGAATTGTTTGATGAAAAATATGATGAGGTAATTATTGAGTTTGAAATAAATTAATGTGGTATTTGAAGAAATTACTTGGAAATAATAAAGTAATGAATGAGATCAATTTTCCTGATCCATAATACCGATGGATAGAACAGATAAAGAAAAATAGAACAATAATATTAAACTTTCCCAAATCACTTCAGAAAAACTCTGGAGTGAAATTAGGTGATTTACGAGATAAACAGAGAAAAAAATATGGGAAAATCATCCAGCGTGGGGGAATAACACTGGAATGGGTAGTAAAGCAATGTAGTGGAAAAACATGGGCTTTAAAGGATGAAAAATGACTCCTTATCAAGAAAAGAAAAACAAGAAAAACCTAGGTTATGGGGATTAGCAACACCTAGAAAAAAGAAACATCGTTATAGAAAGTCTGCTAGGGAAAGTGTGAATAAAAAAAGGCCTCCACCAGGACAGTGGGGGTTGTTGATTTTGGGGAAATGGAGAGGCAAATCTCAACTCGGGGGAGAACCTGAAGAGGAGGTTCATGGTTGGGAGGAAACTGTTGTTCGATTCAAGTCAATTTATCCATACCAAGTTGTTGGTTAGATGTTATATTTATTGTTGATTATATATTATAGAATGAATAACACTGAATTGAAATGAAATGATAAATTTATGTTAGTTATGTTTGTATCAGGTAATAATATGTGAAATGAATTGCTTCATGAAATTAATCTATGTTGATTATTAAAATTGGTATGAGTAAGTAAGCTGTGTGGAGTTTTTTTTAAATATTCATGATTGTAAATATAGATCCATATTTGATTCTTGCATCCATACTAAGTCTATTATTGACATGGACCTTTGTAAATTTTCATACTTGTTCTTTGATATACATGTATGCTAAGTATGGGAATTCCTACCTCAATGATGATTATATGAAGATATAGTATTGTAATCCTTAATTGTTTGTTTTAGGTCTCCAACTAGTTAATCTCTAATCCAAACTTTTGCATGATAAAGTGCTTTAGTCCTAAAACACCTTTTTTGACATTATACTTTAGGGGGCAATATGTTATACATCATTTTTTTACCATAGCAAAACGACCACAATTTTGGATCTCTCACTACCTTATTAACTCTTGCAAGCAATATCCTACAATTTTGGAAGCAAAACCACTCTGAAAACAACAAGAATCCTCGATTACATTGTTAAGAAAACATATTTTCAAGCATTGTCTCACTCTTCCTAGCAATTATCTTCACAAACAAAGTTCAATTCATGTAGCCTATAAAATATTTTTCTCTATATTCCATTAAAAAGTGTGACAAAATTTTAACATAGCTAAAAATAAAAATCAATTTCTAAAATCTTTGTTGAGGAATATTATACCATCAATAAACAATCAAGTCCCTACCTTTTTGGTCCTCATCTTATGTTTCATCAATTTATTCCCTTTCATTGTGTAACCTTTATCCCCATCTTTGTCGATCTGATCCTTAGAAAGAGGATCTCTAACCCTATCCTCTTTTCTTATAAATTCACTATATACGAGAGGGGAAGTGTTGAACTTGAATGTAAACTTATATTGTCCATTTGAGGCTCGAAGCTTTCCATTTAAGGGAGGATTTGAGACTATTGGAAGGATATTTGCCAACATCAAGGTTAGGTTTTATATATCCTTTTCATTAAATTATAATATAAAAGAATATTTATTTCTCACTATACTTTCCATTGAAAATGACATATGGTATGCTTACTTTCATTGTCCATTGGTTATGTTATTAGGTACTAGTCTTCTTGATCAGTAATATAGTTTCTATTGGATCATTTATATATCAAATGCCTTTGATCCCTTGTTTGATAATGTGTTTGTAGGTCTTGATTTTGAGCATTGAAAGGTTGCATCAAACCATAGTGAGGATCTTCAACGGGCATTTCAATTAAAAGGTATGGATTCTATATTTCATTATTCTTATCTATGATTCAATAAAGATGACCGTATGGAAATATTTGTTGGTTTGTTTTTTTGTTATTAGATTCATTCATTGAGTCTATGGAGATATTGTCTTATCCACAATACGATATTTGTCTGCGTAAAAATAATTCATTTTATTTTATGTATATTTCACCTAATTAACATACTAGTATATAGTTATGTCTCAAGTTGATTCTAGCATTTATGCAAAATTTTCTTCATTCAAGAAATGCTTCCACCTTCATGATTTCACCAAATTTGGAAAAAGTATAACACGTAGAATGATATTTACAAACATTTTCAATTACAAATCTGAAGAAAATACTAAAATATACCAAGCCACCATGACTAAATTCTCATGAACTTCTTACTATAAAATTTTCTCTCATTTTGATATTTATGTTTATTCAAACCATATTGTCACCATTTTCATGAACTATAACTAATGGGAATAGACATCCAATATTATTGGATACAACATTTTGAATTCCCCATGTACTAGTACATTCATCATCAGAATATATTAATTCAACCAATAAAATTCTTACCACCTTCGTTAACATGCATTTTCCTACCTCTCACTAGAAGAGAATCCTTAGAATAAAAATGTTTGTGGCTAAAGAAAGCTACAAGTATTCCATAACATCATTTCATCCCAATTATGTAGCCGAAATAAATGTCTTGATAATTAATTTCCATTAAATGGAAAGGAAGAAACACATAATGAACACCAAAACCATCCCAAGGTATGACTTGGGTACCTATTTCACTTTTAATGATGAAAATTTTGAACATGTGCGACATTATGAACAATATTGTGCACTAGGTGCACAAGGTGAACATGTGGGAAGATATTTGTATATATTTCAATGATTATATGATCCAGGTGGATATTGGTGGCAACTTGTCTATTCCGCCTATACCCCCTAGTCAGTTTCATGTGTTTCTTGAATTGTAGCATACTTTACTATTTTTAGCAGTTTTTTGGGTCTTGAACTTCTAGAGTCGTTTTGAGGCCCTAAAAGATGTTTTTTTGGCAATTGAATTCATGGATGTAGTCCTCAGAGAGATCTTTACAACGAGGTATCATACACATCAAACAGAGATAATATGACCAGGTTATGACCCTAGGAAGTTGGCTGCTCAACCAACCCCGACGGGGCTCCTAAACTCTTGGTGTTACATCTCCTCGGGTTAAGGTTTTTTCTATTTAGATTTTTATCTTATTATTCAATAATAAAAAGCCCCTTGAGCCTCATTTTAACTCATTTGAAAATATATGTAGCTACCACATCTCTTCTCAAAGATAACCTGCCAGCGTCGGAGTTATCTTATTTCCATTCTATTTGTAAGCATAGTTCAATATTTTTCTATTAACAAAATGTAGTGTTTTCTATTACACTTCTATATTTATGATTATATATGTATGTTGGTGTGTTCCTGTTTAATTTCTAATCGTTATATTTATGATGTTTCAATGATCATTATATGTTTCAATAAATTTTCAATTTTCCAACCATGATTATTTGTGCATGAATGTGAATAAAACGATACATTAAACATGAATATATAACTCTGTATGAATTAAGAGTTATGCTACGTTAAAAGTTGAATGTTCAATTGAAATTTTCCCCGCTTTGATAAATGATTTTATCTAGAGAATATAATATAAAAGAAATAAATGCGCCAAAATTATACTATATGAATATGATAGACTACCATGTTTACAAGTGTCCTCATTAGATCCAAAAGGTAGGATGCACAAGTTGAAGATTATAAGGAGAAGAAAATGAAAAAATAACGTATGAATATTTTTTTTGGTGGAATGCTTCTTACTAACAGTTAGTGGTAACTAGCAAGAGGTTGATAAACTATAATATTCATTACACTTGGTACTAATTATATGTATTGTAATAAATGTGTAACTTCATGAAAAGTAAATGATATATTTATTTATTATGAATGAGGTGATTTATAAATTATTTTCATTTATTCTATATCTGAATCTTATTTAAACTTCACATGTTTCTTTTTAAATTATATATTGAAAAGTGGATTTGAAGTAAAGATATTTTAAAATATTGATGGATGAAATTGATTCAAAGTTTATTATGGGTCCTTAATTTGGAATGATTATATGATGTCTTAATATTTTTTCATACTTTACCATTCCATTCTCACTCTTCCATATCCATAACTATACGCAATTAGACGTGAATATCTTTCCAATATATTCCTTTTCATTTTATTGGAAATTTAGCAATTTTTGTAGTGAATTGGTATGAATGGTGTATTTTTTACCTAACCTATAGATAAAGTTGCTGTATATTGCATGCACGTTATAAAGAATCAAAGTAATGTCCCACTATAGAAGAATATAGACTATTGTGAAACTTTGTCTCTTGTATATTCCTTCCTCGAAACGAAGTCTCACATTCTGCAAAAACCATGAAATTTGTTCATTTACTACAAAATTAAATTATAAGTCTCACAACTTACTATGGATCGACACATATATGTGTTCTTGTAACTCTTAATTAATAAGGACATTAGTGCAATTCATAATCAACAAATCCTGTATAATGATTCCTGGGCATTGGATACAACCCATTAATCTAGGACAATGAGCAGACCACCTATCACCTATTACCAAATTTGAAAGATAATGTTGTTGATTAGTTGTCATAGAACCATGGAACAGCAATGGAATATTTTACGATATTTAGGTTATTTTCTATTGTAATGAATACACAGAATCCTTTAGGTGTGATTACGAAGCATATCTAAAATCATTTATACCATATTGTTTTTTGGAAATGAATCCAATTGATTAGTTTCCATAGGTAATGTGTTTTTATTAAATATTGTACTTATTTATTAAATAAGATTTTTTGTTTTTAATTCAATGCCTAAAACAAACTTTAACAACACTTCGAAGAATCGGTAATCCTTCAAATGTGTGGTTACTTCATTATTATTTAATAATTTTGTTAATATCTTGAGGAGAACAGGTTATTATTACCTCAGGGATGGGAAGAAAAAGAAGAGGAAGACAATTTTTCATATTATAGGAGGGAGGGATCGGGAGAGAGAATTTTTGAACTATAGATTTTTTTTTTTTTAACTTAAAATATAATTTCGCAATATATGATTATTTGACAATGAAATTATATTAATAATAAGAAAAAAACTCTTCCACACCTTGCTCCATAGTGAGATGGTTGACACTGGAGGATAATGATGTTTTTTCTCTTTAATATTTATCTTTCATGTTCATAATTTATGAGGTATATTTACATTTTTTATTTAATTGGTTAAATTTTTGTAGATACAAATTAATTTTATCAATCATGTATATAGTTTAGTGTGTGAGTGTTTTAGAAATAATTAGTTTCATTTACGAGTCACTGATTAATAGCTATAAGTTTTGTATTATATAATTTGTGTGTAACAATCATCAATTAAGTTTCCATGTTATAATTTCCCAGTTTTAGATAAAATAGAATTAGATTTCTAGATATGTGTTATCTACATAATTATGTATCCAACTAGTCTTTTAACCCTCAAAGCTTGCATGTATTCTACATAACAGCTCAGGCCCTGAGTTAGCAATCAAGTGCACTAATAAACGACATTCCCTAATAGGAACTAATAGCATATATATTAAACTTATCATTTTTGAAATCGTTGTTTGGGAGATGTCTAATGCCTTTAATAATCTTTATTTAGTCAAAATATATAGCACATAGTAAGGGATTTACACTATGGGAATGGTTCACACCCCTCTCTATAACATCTCATTGAAGTGTTTTTCATGTAAAAGTTGGAGAAGAAATTATATTCATGAATAAATCTAGAAATCCAAGATCATGAGGATGTGGTATATTAATAACCCTCATCATAACAAATGTATTTTTTTTAGACAAGAACGAAAAAAAAAATTTAGGGATATTTCATACTTTTCATGGTCATAGGAGAAATTCCACCCTTGAATCTACACTAGAAAATGCATATATAGTAGAAATATAATTTAACCCTCACATTAAATAATTAGTACAAGAGGAGGGTTGAATAGTGGATAACCGTATTAAGATATAGTCTCAACAAAATACTATTCATGAACTAGCTTATACTAAAGAATACATTTCTTCTCAACAACCAAGAGCATTAATGTGGCCACCTTTTAACAACCTTGTCATGACCACCATGGTAGTAGAGGAAGAAGTTTTCTCTAACATCACTTTTGAATTTCCAATCCCAAATCTCAATGAAGAGACACCAATGAAAAATATTTCTCCTTTAGATTTTCCAATAAAGATTTAGATACTTTTCATTTTGAGCTAGATATCCTTTGTAGAAGTTATTATTATACCATAGATGGTCAAAATTTGAATTCATTTTCAACCACATATGGAATAAAACACTTTTCTAGTTTATCAGACTTAATGAGCAGAGCATCTATTCATGGCGTGACATAAAAGAAGCTTCCTCAAGATCTATCAAGAATACTACAAAGAAATAGATCTTCATGGGGAAATCATTAAGATGGCTCAAAAATATGATGAGGGTTTATAAGAATATGTATAATGGTTCCAATATAGCCTAGAAAAATATAAGAAGAGTAATTTGAATGAGGATACTTTTTAACCATCTTGCTCAGAGGGATAAGAGATTATTTCCTTGATCTTCTAAACTTATTGTGAGGAACTAACATTTTTCAAGAAGACAATGATCATGTTTATGGATTAGTAAAATATATTCTCAAGAAACTTTGAAAAGGGTAAAGATTTCATAAGTGTTATTATTAGAATTAATAATTCAACAAGATTATGAGCTTTTCACATTAAATTTGACAATTTAATAGAAAATTTTAAAATTGATATTCATATTTGTTTAAGTTCTTATACTATAAATATTTTTTTCAAGAAAGAAGCACCCTTTATTGGAATTTCCCTTTAATAATGTTGAAGTATGTACCATTTCGGATAGAAATCATGCTAATAATAACCACCCCTCTTTACTTAAATTGAAATTTGCTTATCAAGGAACTAATAAAGAAATTAAATATATTTTATTTATTTATGAAAGGAAACAATAGTAGCCATTACAATGAGATATGACTCAAGGCACTTCTCAATTCTATATTTTTTTTTATCTAAGAAATGAAATACCCTTCATAATTATGACGCCATTATATATCTGGGCCAAAATATCCAAAACAAAATACGCATAATTATTAATAGTCACATGCAGGGTGAAATATTCATTTTGGCAGTTATAAATAGAAAATTTATTTACACATGTTTCCTCAAGAATGAAACTCCAATTACCTTAGCAACATTAGGAATTACAATTTCCTTCTAATAGTCCTCCAAGATCATAAGTGTCTTTGTAACCCACGCATAAAAAAAAAAAATAGATAAATCTAGTTACATTATTGAATTGTATAGTTTCTTTGCTCGCTATAAACTAGATAAATCTACTTACATTATTGAATTGTATAGTTTCTTTGTCGCTCTATATCCACAGTTGCATGTCAAGGAGTCCATTTAAGATGAAAGAATGAATTACTTCCTCTGAATATTTAAATAATCCACAATATTGAGATAACTTATCAGCTCACTTTCTAGATAAGTTGGATATTAGCAAAACCCTTGCTAATTTGGAATTTAACTTCCCTCGGGAGTTGAAAAATGTATGTGTTAAGGTACTATTATTTCATTCATTCAGGATATTCCTATTTAATTCTAAACACAAATTAATTAATGAAAAATTATATTGGTGATTTCAAATTCCAATTATTTATATATATATATATATATATTATATATATATTAAATTTTTTATTTTTATTTTTTGATATATCAAAATTATGGAAAATTCGTCAAAGTAAAATAATTACAAATTAAATAATGAAATTATACTTTGATATTAAACAATTTGGGTGCATCTTTTGCGACATCATATATTTAAAGATATTTATGATGGTTGAAACACAATTCTTCTCGATGACTCAAGGAAGGAAATCTATGTGATAATGAAATGTTATCGAAATTTTTTTACCATTCTGGTGTTTGATATATTATATGATTAACCAAAAATGATTGAATTAAAAAGGGAAAATTCGAAAGGTAATGATTTGCATACGGTTAATCTATTGAAATTCAAGAATTTTGTATCTTATACATTCATTTTTTAATGTATGGCGAAGGAGTTATTCTTTGTTGTTAGAGAATACAATTATGAATTGGTTTCACCTTTTTTGAATTTGATTTCTACTTTTTATATCCAATATTAATAAATTGAGAATAGTCTTTTTTTAATTTCGGAACTTAAATTTCAAAGTTTTGAAACATCAATTTCAACTTATCTTTCAAGTAGATTAGATTGAAATTACCCCATATTTAATAACTAATGGTAAACCAAATTTAATAAGTAATGGTAAATTAGATTAGACAAAATATATTTTTGTTTCTTATGTAGTGTCCAACGATCATCCTTCACATATTAATCTTATAACTCAACATTTACTTGAAAAAGCACTTAAATAAAAGTACATTACACATTTTCATTTTTAAAAACATAAACTCATAACTCAAACATTAGGGCGTTTGTGTAGGATTGTTCGAGGGCATTCGAGCAGCTCGTTCGAGGGCATGATAGGGCATCTGTTCGAACGGTTATTCAGGAAGTCGTTTGAGGGCGTGGCAAGGTGTCTGCCCGAACTACACGAGTTGGTGAACGATAGTTTGAGTGAAGTTTTGAACGGGTGCACGGTGAACAACTTGCTGATGGAGACTTGGCGAGTTGGGCATTCGGTGGGAGTGCCCGACGAGTTGAACGAAATGCATTCAGGTGAACATGCGAAGGCAAATGAGGAGTTGGGCAAGAGTTGTTTGGACAACCGTGTGGGCGTGCTCACGAGCTAGCTGAAACACATTGTGCTGGTGAATGTAAAAATATTCTAAGTGTAAATATGGGGTTTCATTAGAATTGAACTTGTATATTGTAAACTACTATTATTATTATTATGGGTAAGCTCATTACAAGGAGTTGCCCCTCCCAGTTATAATGTTGTGCACTTATGCTAATGCTGATGAATGTTTAACTATTGTTTTATAATGAATGAAAGTACTTGGTAAAGTTGAAAAATAAACTAAGTATAAAAGGTAAGGGTAGTCTACGATGGCAAGTATTGGTGAAAAGAAAGTGGTCAATGATGCTACACCTCCTATAGTGCGATTAAAAGAGTACCACCAATGTAAAAACATGAGAGTTAGAGTTAAAATGAAATTATATATATAGATGAATGTAGATGTATATTTTTACATATGATTTAACTTTTTTTTATATATAATTCTTTAACACTTTTTTATATATAATTTTTCATTATTTTATGTATATTTTATATTTATTGCATTACGAAGGATTAAAGTTGAAAAGGTATCCACAGTTTTAAAATGGTAATCTTTTTTAAATATGATAACAATTGACTTTAAAGGTTTTTTAAAGTAATGATTAAAATTTTTAAATAAATATGTTAGGAAATGGTTCTTTTAATTTCATTTCATATAAGTAGAAATATATATAAATTAAATCACCTCTAATTTTAATATAATTTATTCCTTTATTTAGATGATATCAATCTTTTTCGGACAATTTTTTTCATTTTCATCCTTTTAAATTCTATAAATTCTAAAATATCAATTAAATTATAAAGTTATTTATTTATTTTTTTAAACTTTCATTTTTCATTTTACACATTTAACTTACTATAAATCGTATTTTATGATACTCTAACAAAATAATACTTAGCAATAATTTAATAACATGTCCTGCCAACGTTTTTAAAATATTACTTTATATCATTTATAAACTTTAAAAAATATATCTTTGAACATTTCTAAATCTAAAGAATTAAGTGTAGGAATGTACAGGGTAAGCTCCTCAGACAGGACACCAAAAGGACACTGCTCACAAACAGATCACAAATCAATACACCAGTATTTTGACGTGGTTAAAACCCTCAGAGAGGAAAACAGTCCACGGCTTGCGCCAACATGGCTACTACAGGCAATTTATTAATAAAGAATGAAAATTTACATAAGCTTCTCTCATGCATGGTGAACCTACAAATGACCCTCCATGCGCTTTAAATAGAATTCATGGACCAATCGGGTGTCAAGCCACCGATCAAGTGTCGGTAATACCGAGGAGAGAATGAATCGTCGGATCACTACATATCGTGACCGTCGGATTGTAAGCTACAAATGTACATAGTAAAGAAACACACTTTACCTAACTCTATACTAGACCAAGTTATACTTAACTATTCCTATGTGTTGGAATATCCTAACACAAAATCCTCAAAATCCAATAGCACTAGTAGTATTCAACTTCTTTGAAAATACATGAAAGTGGTCATTGATTCAGTTATGTGTGCATGAGTCAGAAGACAATTAATATAGTCTCTTTGGGTGCAACCACACATTCCACCACTACCCAAAAATGTCTCTATAACTTCTAGGTTAAGCATCCCTAATAAGATTTAAACATTTCCAAATAGTAAAAATCTCTTTAAATCCAACCCTTCTAAACATTATGAACAAATCTATTTCTTAAATCCAACCCCTCTGAATGTTATGAACATATATTTTAATATAAAATATTTTTTAAAATAAAAACGAAAATTTTTACTATTATATAATAATAGTTTATGTGCTTCCTAACCAATTTTCTTATTTTATAATGATCATCTATTTATTTCTTAGAAAATAAAAAGAAAGGACAATATTTCAAATAAAATAATAAATTCACTTAAAATAATTATTATGAGGAGCAATTCAATTCAATAAGAATTATAGAATTAATTGCCAATCTTAAATAATATTATTATTTATTATTTTTCCTTTTAAAAAAATATTATTTTTTATTTTTTAAAAATTAAAATATTATAATTATAAACTTATTGATTTCACTTATCTATATACACAATCACAAAATAATTTATCTATATAAATTTGAATTCCATATATAAATGTGATTTAAAACCATTACCTTTTAGCTTGAAAAACTCCAACTTAAGGCGGAGTGAAAATAATGACTAAAACTCACACGACTCCAATTATCAGTGCCTATAATATTATATAGGAACATGCTTGTCTAATGAATATATATAGATTTATTTTGGTAAGTAAGATTTTTGATACTATGATTAAGCATATATTATATTTTTATATATACAAAATATATATATATATATTTTTGTTATTGGTTGCAATTTGGGAACCAAAAAATAATATAAATTCCAAATTTTCTTAATTAAAAATATTTATTACATAATTATATTGTTATTTTAAATTAAATTTAAAATTATGTTCTAATAAAAAATATAAACTAATAAACATAAATATATAACAATTTTTTAGGTAATGCTTTTTTCCAAATAATAAGCTCTCTAGATTATATTTTAGGAGAGAATTTATTTGGAAAGGTGATTGTTGTTCACTATTATTGTCAAAGGAGGAAATATCATAATTGCCGAATACCTTTGCAAGTCTTGTGATTTTCCTGTCAAGCTCATCAACCTTCTCCATAATTTTTGCCATACAAATATCAGTGCATGTGTCAGCGTTGTCATCAAAAAGTCTACCCGTTAGATTTTTAATGTGCCAATATAAGTTGATTTCTGCATATAGGATGAGGAATGAACCCTAATAGAGCTACCTACATTAGGGATCCAATATATGGTTTCTTTTTCCATATGCCTGTTGGGAATAAATCTTCTTCCCTCCTAGACCTAGTCTTCCACTTCAAAAGTGACCATTTGTACTATTTTAGGGATAATGCTTTTGTATCTATCCACCATGACACAAACAATTAATTATGCATGGGTTTGATCCACAATAGGAGCAGGGGAGTTGAAGGCAGGGGAGGGACAAAGTCGACCTCTTCTCCCTCCATGATGGGGGATGAAAGAAGATGCTAGCCATAAAGACAAATTTCTATTTCTCATTGTATTTTTTTAGTAAAACCATAAACAAATAAGTTGAGTAAAACCATGAGGGATGATTCACATTAAAAAAAAAAAAAAAACAAACAAACTATTTTTCACTCGTATTTTCAACTTATCTCTTTATTTCTTATTGTACATATTTTTCCACTAATTTTTTTATGTATAATTTTTATATTTATAAATTATATTTTTATAACATAATATTATAATATAAATTGATTTTTAACCAACATTGTTGTTGAGATTTTTTGTTTGGAGCAAAATAGGAAAAATCTCAGCTGATGACAACAATAGAAATTCGTCCTAGATTAACTCCAGTTTGTTGGGAGGGAGTTAATGCCTCCTATATTTGATGTGAGGGAGTTAATGAGGCTGTTATATTCTCTATGCTATATAACAGGCAACCATTCAGATGGTTTGCTAAGAGGGTGAGAGTTTTATGAGGTTTTCATTAGGTAATCTCCAACTTGATTAATAAATTCCTGATGCCTATGTTTGGTGGATGTAGCCCAAATTGTTTGGGTGAACCACATTAAACTCTTGTGTTTATGTGTTTGATATTCTGTTGTGTGTTTATTTAATTTGCTGTGTCTCTGGATTCCAACAATTGGTATCAGAGCATGTTGGAGGTGCTCCCTGGAGAAGCTCACTGGAGGCGCTGCGTGCGTGACTGCTGATGCTGGCGGACTGTGCTGGTGAACCTGCTTGCGTGTGAATGCCTTAGTGCTGGCAGACTATGCCTGGTGCGGGCATGAACATGCCTGCTACGTATTCTATAACATCGCTGGTGCGTATTCTATACAATTGCTGGTGCGGATTAAATTGCTGGTGCGTATTAAATCGCTGGTTCTGAATGGAGATGCTCTTTTTGGTGCGTATTAAATTGCTGATGCATATTAAATCACTGGTTCTGAATGGAGATTCTCTTTCTGGTGCGTATTAATTGCTGATGCGTATTAAATCGCTGGTTCTGAATGGAGATGCTCTTTCTGGTGCGTATTAAATTGCTGGTGCGCTATTAATCAACGTTTGTGACAGTAAATTTTACGCAGTATCATGTCATGCTCAACTTTAGATGAGCCAAGAATGTATATGTATATGCAACAAAGACCATTCAGAAATGGCCATGGTGGTTATTGTTGATATAGGTTTTCATTTTCCACTTTGACGGATTATGCTATGACGTGTATTTGGCCTTTGGTATAATAAGATGCAGTCTCAAACTCTGTTGAGACTCTGCTCATCTAATTTTTTTTTTTTTAAATCAATTTCATATGGTATTGACCAAATTCATTTACTCGACAGGTTCTGAATGGAGATGCTCTTTCTAGCTCTCTCTCTAAATAAGAAAATGTTAGTTTTTAGTGGTATTTGTTAAGGAATTGACATGCACTTGAAGAAAGAGCATCGTGACCTTTAACGAAAGTTTTAAAGACCTTTTTTGGATAATGAATTGATGATGCCAGAAATATGAGGTAGAAATTCTTTTGTGTGAAGTGCAAACAAGAAATTTTTTATTTTTTTTTGTGAAGTGCAAAAGGGCAATTTTTTTTTAAGGCAAAAGTACAAAGGCATAGGCAGTTTTTTTTTGTTGTGTAAAAACAAAGGCATAGGCAATTTTTTTTTTGCTGGTTGGATATTGGAGATTATTGTGTTTTTGTTGATACAAATGGCGAAAACTCAAAGTGCCTGGTTTGAAATTGAGAAATTTAATGGCAAGAATAATTTTGAGATCTGGAAGGTGAAGATGCATGATTTACTTGTCCAACAT
>APFE030485389.1:3514-21607 GCA_000404065.3 Pinus taeda
CTTTCTTGAAATTTTCTTGTTTTTCTATATATTTTTTTTAGAAATTGGCTACCTAATTTCACTTCCCCGGCAATGGCGCCAAAAATGTTTGGTCAATTTAGTGATGTCTAAATTGCAACTTTTAAATGTCAACCCGAGGCTCGTAAGCTGATGAAGTGAGGTGTACTGTATGTACTTAGGCAACTATTTCTTGAGCTTTTGTCGTTTTTAACTTTTTAGGTTTGTTTTCAAGTATATCTCTCCTAATATGATGTGATGGAAATAAAGTGAGTGAAGTGTGTTAGATTGTGATGTGCTTTTTACATCTTAAAATGAAGTGAGTGAAGTGTGTGATATTGTGATGTGTTTTTTACAACTTAAAAGTACTCTACAAGAAACCTTGAAATGAAATCAATGCTTAAAGGAAAGTAAAGGCATCAAATAAAAGACTAATGACATTGGCCCAGTGCCTTTGCTGCTGTAAGGAAATGAAAATGAAATCTTTGACAAATAACAACTAAGCAATGTGAACTAAAGTAAATCTACTTAAAGGAAAGACTAGTCACAAATACTTTAACTTCTTCTTAACCTCTTGCCTTTTAACTGAATGTATCATGTGATAAACAATTAAAAACAAGTCAAGCAATTGTGAGTTTTTGAACAACTAAACCAAGCTGCATTAAGTGATGTTTTGGTCCTCAATAAAGATATTAAGTTATGAAGAAGAGACCATCAATAGATAAACAACTTGATATCTACAAACAAAAAGCAAATATGCAGATTGACTAAGTGATAATGAGGAAATAAAGGCTTCAAAACAGAGAAGGTCAGCAACATAGACAAGATGATCACAAGTGTCACTAGTTATGAAAAAGAAAAGAAATACACTGTCCCGGGTATGCCTAAGAAACCTGCATAACACACTGATCAGTCATAAAAAGTACAGAAATGTAAACAACAGCAATTGAAATCTATGTACAACTATTAAAACACAACAATTAAAAGCATTATATACATGAAGTAAGAAAACGAAATGCGGGAAATTAAAATACTGTACAGGCCTTTAGTAAACAGGGGCCCTCTGCCTACTCCAGCCGTTCAAAGATCAATCACACGCGTAAATGGAATAACAGTCTTCTCATGTATTATGCATGAAATAGGAAAATACAGTGGGAGTTCAAAAGTATATAACAGCAACTAACAACTAACTTGTCTAGCGTTCAAAGACGCTCTATTTATAATTGCATAAGGCGAACTAACTTAACGAAATCTAAGTAATTCGAACAGCTGAATAGAAACACGTAGTCTTGCTACGTCCTCGGATCTAGGCAACGGTCATTGTGGGCATTCAATCCGCTATTGGATTATGTTTCCCACTACCTTCATAACTGAGGACGATGCCACCTGTTCTTCACGTGCTCTAAAACAGAACCCGCAGAGCCGTGCCACCGCCAATGACCTCTGTTTGACTGAAGTTGCCTCCTTGTTGACCACGGGATTTGATGACTGGTTTGGATGATCTGGAGGGAAACACACCATGTCCTTGGTTCCACGAACTTTCCCATGTGGCTCTTCCTCCCGGAGGACACCTGGAACATAGCATTTAATAAAACAGCTGTGGAATCTGGGGTTGGCTGCAGAAACCGGGATCAGCTGCGGAGAACCCTGTGTAAACCTTGTGTGAGCTGCGAAAACGCAACACCTTGAACCAAAGTTCTAAACCAAACACAGTCATTAGCATAATTAGAAAACCATGTAAAAAGTCCTAAAATACAACGATTTGAGCAAATTGATGGAGGGAATGAGTGGAAAAATAGGGAAATGAATAGGAAAAAGAGGCTGGGAGGATGTGTAAAGAAGTGTAGGTTTGAGGCTCAACAGGAGGATGTGATTACAAAATTCGCATGATTTTGAGTCATCAAGTTCGGAAAGATGTTGCTGTAATGACTACACTGTTGTTGGGTTCAAGAAGTAGTTAGGTTGTTGTTAGCTACCATTATTGTGTTTCAATTTTAGCAGTAATTGAGTCAATTTCCTTGTTCCGATCTAACTGAAATTTATTAATATTATCTTTACAGTGGTGAGAAAGATTAGCAAGATTTAGTCTTTTGCAGATGTTCATGCATGTGGAACAATTATGGGGGAATGTCTTCCATAGTACTATCAAAGCTTCAACATGGTCTATGTCGTGCATAATGAAATTAGTTGCTCCTGCATGTGGTGTAAGGAATTGATGCTACATATTTTAGTTATGCATATATGGGTCTTTAATGTATCTAGTGAAATTGACTTCAATATGATCAGTTTGTTGATGGTACCTAGTGCGCTTATAATGAAAAATATATCTAGTATCGCATCACAACTCGCTAAATAGTTGTAATATTTATAATTGGATGAGATAGGTTACCTGTATAATTCCTGATCTAATATTTGTATCTCAGTAACCAATTCATTATGCATGGTGGGAGAAAGACCTATAATAATGATGGATGATCGTGATAGTGGAGTTTAATTAAGATCATTAATGTAGGTAGGGAAATTAGTATAGGTTGCATGCTATGGTTAGTTTTGTTTTCACCTATTAAATCATTTTTATTAGAAATCAGACATATGAGCCTTCACAATACCCTTAAAATACCATATCAAAACCACTCTATAATTAAATTGATAGTGATCGTGGAGTCCGTTGAATTACTAATAATGATATTAGGGCAGGCTAAAGATACCCCTTGCTAGCATTGCAACTTAATGATTAAGTATTAAAAAAAATTACAAAATGGGAGCTTAGGATGTAAATTCCAAGGTATGCTAAGGAGGTTTGTTACAAGTGGTATTAGAGCAATCAAGTTCAAAAATTGTAGCCTATGGGCGAATACACCTCCATAAGGTATGCACAAATCTAAGCCTGAATTTGGTGTTATTACCAAAAACTTTGTGAAGGGGTTCTTGTATAAGTTTTAAATCTGAACTCCTTAAGATTTAATCTAAATATTGATTTTAAAGCCATATGCACATTTCTGGTTGCTTGAAATATTTATGTCTACCATAAATATGAATGTGTAAGAAGGGACGTTGAAACCACATATATATATATATATATATATTAATATATATATATATATATATATATATATATATATATATATGTTTACTATTAAAGGGTTTGATTATAATGGTCCACTTTTCCTTTATGAAATGTCAAGAGTATTTTAAAGGAAACCCTTAAACACTATACTAATCGAACACTAATGGAATGAAAGAAATAAAATGGGAAAATGAAGCTACGATGGGTTTGTTTCCTAAGGCCTTCTTGAATCAGATCACATTTTAACTATACGAAATTGGTTTTAACCATAAGTTTATCGATTTAGGAAAAAAAATTACAAGATCTGCCTACAAGTGCATCCATGTGAATGTGACCAGTCTCAATCTGTATTGGTTGAGGGTTGATATTTTTCTATTGGGACTGCATATTTTTTTCAGAATTTGAATCGATCTCTACTTTCACTTTGGACCTTAAAAGAATGCACCCATGTTCTAGGGAATTTTTTTAAGGACACAGCTACCCGTAATTATATGTGTGTGCATTGTTAACCCTAAAGCTAACCAAAACTCTATACCAAACACCACTTCATCACGTATCGTCTGTTTGTATGGTCTATCTCAATGTAAGAGAGAAATCTTTTGTAAATGTCAAATTACCAAGCAACAACCATATCTAAGATAAACCAACATCAAATACAAACAAGATCAGTTAGAACGCATGCACATTGAGAGAGCCCTCACACTTAAACCACCAAGGGAAGAAGAGCATTTATTTACTGTGCGTGAAATGTCGAGAGCCACTTATGTCCATGTAGTATGTAAAAGATAAAATATGCACTGAATTGAAAAGAAAGAGATGTAGCTCTCAGGTGTGGCCTGCACCTGGAGACTACACTCACAAAACTTAAGAGGTTTCTCTCGTTCACTCTATTACCCATTCAACCAAAAGATTACATCATTAAATACAATACTAGGAAATAGGAAGTTGCACCCAAACCCCATAACTATAGGAACTAATCCTAAACTAGGGAGAAAGTTACAACAATGTAACCATTTTCTCCATTAATATCAAAAGAATATTAATTATTCTCAACTCCCCCCCTTAATGAAGAAAGGGTTCCCCTGAACTCCTAGCATCTTTCTAAACAATTCGAATTTCACTCGTGCAAGAGGCTTTGTAATAATATCAACCACATTGTCACAAGTTTTACAATATTCAACAGCAATTTCATTTGACTGTATTTTTTCTCTAACAAAATGGAACTGAGTGCCTATATGCTTGGTGTTTTTTTGAAACACTGGATTGTATGCTAATTTGATGGTGCTCTGGTTGTCGCTTTTGATAGAAGTGGGTTGCTTCTGTTCTTTTCGTGCATCTTTGAGAAGTCTCCTCAACTAGATTGCTTCACATGTTGCTGCACACAATGCTCGATACTCAGCTTCACAAGACGACAAAGCTACAGTACTTTGTTTCTTGCTGCTCCATGCTATGACCCCGAAACCTATGTTGAATGCATAACCTGTGATGGACCTCCGATCATCCAGACTACCTGCCTAGTCTGAGTCTGAAAAACCTGCTAGAGTAACATCAGATACATCAGTGTATAAAATACCAAAATGAACAGTACCACAAAGATACCTCAACACGCTTCTTGCTGCTGTCCAGTGACTTTCAAGCGGTTTCGACATGAATTGGCTCAACACACTCACTGAGTATGCCAAGTCAGGTCTGGTTGTTGTAAGATATATCAGGCTGCCAACCAGTTGTTTGTACATTGCGGCATCTACCTCCTTAGTGCCATCATCACTGTTCAATTTCAAATTTTGCTGCAAAGGTGTTGCTGCTGATCTACACCGATCCATCCCAAACTTTTCTAACAGATTTCTAGCATACTTCCCTTGGGTAAGAAAAGTTTGCCCAGTATCTCTAAATACTTCTAATCCTAGACAATAGTGAAGGCTTCCGAGATCCTTCATTTCAAAAACTTGTGCCATAAGCCTTTTGATTCCTTTGATTAAATCAAATGCATTTCCTATTATAATCATGTCGTCCACATACAAAGAAATCAAAATAATCTGCCCCTGATTATTGTACTTGGTATACAAATTTGGGTCATTTAAACTTTTATGGAAACCATACTCTATAAAGAAAGAATCGACTTTTTCATACCAAGACCTGGGTGCTTGCTTTAAACCATATAAAGCCTTTTTCAATCTGCAAACAAGATGTTCCTGGCACTGCTTTACATATCCTTCTAGCTGTACTAAGTAAATTTCTTCTTTTAAATCACCATTTAGAAATGCAGATTTAACATCAAGCTGGTGTAATTCCCAATTATACTTAGTAGCTAAAGCAATAAGCATTCTGATTGTATTTAGCTATGCTACAGGTGCAAAAGTATCATCAAAATATATACCTTCCTTTTGCGAATATCCTTTTGCAACCAACCTAGCTTTTAACTTATCTATACTTCCGTCTGCATTCATTTTTGGTTTAAACAACCACTTACATCCTATGGGTGTTTTATTCTTAGGCAGTTCAACTAAATCCCAAGTATCATTTCTAAAAATTGATTCCATTTCTTCATCCATTGCAGCTCTCCATTCGGTAAATTGACTAGCTTCTTTGTAATTAGAGGGTTCTACAATGTTCAAAACTTTTGACATCAAAGCATAGTTTCTCAACTTCAATGGTAATTGAGTCTTCCTACCTGACCTCCTTGGTAGGGGACTTACCTCAAATTTGTTTTGCTCTGCAATAACCGGGCCTGCTTTTTCACCTTCTCGTTGTTCTTCTTCATTCTCTTCTTTCTGCTCCTGTTCCTGCTCCTTTTCATCCTCGCTGCTTTCCTCCAACAACAATGGAATGTGCCAATCATCTCCAACATCAGCTTTCCTTTCTTGTACCTGTTCATGAAAGACTACATCTCTACTTGCAAATGTCTTACGAGACTCAGGATTGAACAGTTTGTATGCTTTAAACTGTGCCATAACCAACTAAGATGCATTTATCTGCCTTAGGGTCTAGTTTCTTTCTATCAGCTTTGGGTACATGTGCAAATGCTTTTGACCCAAAGACTCTTAAGTGGTTTACTGCTGGTTTAAATCTATATAAGGCTTCAAAAGGGGTTTTGAAGCCAAGAAACCTAGTAGGACTTCTATTTTTCAAATATACAACAGTATTTATTGCTTCTGCCCAAAAAATATTAGATAGACCCTTACCTTGCAGCATGCTCCTTGCACACTCCACCAAGGTTCTGTTTTTACGCTCTGCAACTCCGTTTTGCTGTCATGTATGCGGCACTGTATATTGCTGAAAAATCCCGTGAGTTTTGCAGTATTTCATGAATTCCTTTGATTTGTATTCTCCTCCTTGATTATATCGGAGAATTTTAGTACTTTTTCCAAACTGTTTTTCCACCAGGGTTTTGAACTCTATAAAACATTGGAAAGTCTGACTTTTCTTGTTTAAAAAATAAACCCATGAATACCTAGTGCAGTCATCAGTAAATAACAAAAAATAGTATGCTCCCCCTAGCGACCTTGTTTGTATGGGACCACATACATCAGTATGCACTAGCTCTAGGATTTCTGTTTGCCTCCTCCTATCATGCACAGGGAACTGTTCTCTGTGCATCTTTCCTAAGGCACAACCATCATAGTTTAACTGAATGTTACGAAAGATGGGGAGACCTTCGACCATACCTTTCCTTTGTAACAACATGACATCCTGCAGATTCAGATGACCAAACCTCTGATGCCAGAGTTGTTCAGCTATCGACTCTCCTACAACCATGGCTTTCTTTGGTATACTTTTTGCATCCAACCTATATAGGCTTCCAACTCGCATGCTTGTTGCAACAATTTCATTCCTGCAATCCTTTATCACACAGTGAGTCTTGAAGAATTCGACATGCATATCTTGATCAACCATCATGGATACAGATATCAGGTTTTTCTTTATTCCAGGTACATATAAAACATTTGAAAGGTGACTAATTTTTCCATTTGGTAACTTAACTGAAATCACCCGATGACCTTTAATTTGATATCCATTATCATCCCCTAGATATATTTTTGATCCATTTATAAATTCTTCAAGACTATCAAAAAATTCCTTATTACCTGTCATGTGTGAGGATGCTCCGGAATCGACATACCAGATGTCATCTTCATTCGATGCTGAAAGGGCACAATCGACTGTGAACAGTCGAAATTCATGACTGAAGTCTTCTTCTTCAACAAAATATCCTTTGTGTTTTGGATTTACCTGTCTCCTCCTTGCCTCATCAGCCTGCTTCTTATGATAACAATCTCTCTGTATATGACCCGTTTTTCCACAATAGTAACATTTCTTTTCATAATGATTTTCAAGCATACCTTTATGAGAGTGTGGATTCTTCTGTGTTGTTCCTCCTCTTTACTTTGATTGCTGCTGTGACTACTTTCCTTTAGATAGTTGTCGTTTTGCCACCAGCGCGAGATCATCACTTTGGGGGTTCAGATTCAGGTTTTCTCGTCGATCTTCCTCTTGCTGCAAGATCGCAGTGAGATCATCGAATGTGGGTGCTTTTTCCCTTGTCGAGACTCCAGTGATGAAGGTTTGAAAATCATCACGCATCCCATTCATTGTATTTGCAACAAGATCTTCATCAGCCACCGCCACTCCTATGGTCCCCAATCCATCTTTAACATCCTTAATTCGCGCTACAAATGCAGTAGCAGACTCCCTTTCATCCATCCTCATTGAAAATAGCTTGCTTTTCAGAACCAAAACTCTGTTTGTATTCTGGGTCTCATACAGATTATTGATTTTCGTCCAGATCTCAGCAGACGATTTATAATATCTGATGTGTGCAATGACATTGTCCTTCACAGACATATTCAACAGGACTTCGGCCTTTTTTTCTCGTTTTTCCCAGTCTTCCTTTTGTGTGGTTGTGGTCGGCTTCTGCTCATCGCCTGTCACTATATCCCAAGCATTCGCACCTTCGAGCAGAGTCAGGCTCTTAAACTTCCAGTTCATGAAGTTAGATCCGTTGATTTTACCAGACTCGTTAAGGTAAGATTCCATCGTGTTACTCATTGTGAATCTACTTAACAACAAAAAAAAACAATACCTGTCAGATCGAGCTATCACCTCTGCCACCGATCTGCAGTGTCTGGCACTCCCGCTCCAATGAGCAAATTCGGCGTTTCCAACATAGCCAAAACAATGATCTGATCACAATTGATCCGATCCACCTCTCCCGGATTGATCTGCCACTTCACCGATCCTGCTCTTCCTTGCAGATCGCCAAACAAAGTCGAGGTTTCCCGCAGATCTCCTCTGGCGCTTTCCCGATCTGTCACTCCCAAACTGATCTACAACTCCGCTGATCTGCTCCGTTTGCAAACCGCCAAACGAAGTTCACGTTGTTCAGGGATCTCCTTGGCGCTACCCCGAGCGAAAAATCTGCGCTAATTAAAAATCGCTTAGAGTAATTTAATTGGCACGACTTTCACGGTAAAATCTGCGCTTAGCACGTTTTATCCGTCAAATTCCGTGCTCTAGCGCAATTTATCCCTCAAAATCCGTGCTCTAGCGTGATTTATCCCTCAAAATCTACGTTAATCCCTCTTCTGGCGCGACTGTCAGCGTAAAATCCGCGCTAATCGGCCTTTCTGCTCAGAAAAAAAATTTTCCGAGTCCGAGCCAGGTGTTCTGCAGTCCACCTGCTCAATCGAGCACAGAGCTCTCGTGTACACACAACCACAAAGGCACTTCAAGCCACATAGGCAATTCCACCGCACAGGCAAGCTAGCTTCTACAGGCACTTCAACCTCACAGGTGACAAAAGATCAGGCTCACTCAATCTGAGCTTTGATACCAAGATAAAATATGCACTGAATTGAAAAGAAATAGATGTAGCTCTCAAGTGTGGCCTGCACCTGGAGACTACACTCAAAAAACCTGAGAGATTTCTCTCGTTCACTCTATTACCCATTCAATCAAAAGATTACATCATTAAATACAATATTAGGAAATAGGAAGTTGCACCCAAACCCCATAACTATAGGAACTAATCCTAAACTAGGGAGAAAGTTACAACAATGTAACCATTTTCTTCATTAATATCAAAAGAATATTAATTATTCTCAACTGTAAATAGAATTATTGTGGTAATTAAGTGCAATCATATGTAAATAAATATTTCCATTGGGCCAATCTTCACAACATAGCCACAAGTCACGTAGTTATTATCTGATTAAGTTCTGCTTTAGTAGGTGAAGATAAAATTCAAGTACTAAAAAGCTCGCTAGTCACATCGAAACTACAAAGCTGAAAACCTATTCATATGGACTTCTAAAAAAAACTTATTTTCGATAGTGAATATATTGCACTAGCTACATCAATGATTAGAGCAAAAGCATTTCTCTTAAAACTCCTGTTCTCGAAGGGGTTCCTTGGAACATCGATATATATCAATGCGTCCCAAATAGTGAGTAAGCCAAGCAATAAACAAAGCCAACACTCCAAGTACATATCGCCAGTCGTGGGTCGAGTCAATGGAAGAAGCATGTTTTTGCGTAACATGTCAACAAGTGTCCAGAGAGATTAACAAGTGCATAGGTATCGAGTGGGTTTTCTTACCAGAACACCGTCCAAATATCAACGACTGTGACTTGATCCCAGGTTTATTCCCACTTCCCTTGGACTTCCTCGACACTCAATTACATGCTAAGTATGGGAGTTCTATAAAAACTCTGATGGGCATATTTGTCACGACGGGTCAAACAATTGAAACCATCCAAGTGACAGTTCATGCAAATAAGGATAATAAATACCTGTTAAAACAACTTATCTATAAAGATTTTGATAAACATTGTTTCCTATTCTGTTTGCATTACCGCATACATGAAGGAACAAGGGTGTGGATAATATGATGCACCGAATGGAATAAACTATCATGCGATGAATTAATAAGGATGTACACCTATGAGGTTATAACGTAATGTGATAATGCAGTGATCTTAATGGGTGAGGAGAGTGATTTTGTTATAAAAAGGTGCAGCCTCCGAGTCATATCAATCTGTGAAATTAACAAAAGGCTGCGCCGTTTCTATAAATTAGACACCTCCAAAGCTCGCCTTCGCTGGTGGTAGCTTTTAGAAACATCACCAGAAAATATTTAGATTGATGTTTCCCTTTTAAATATTGAATTTTGCATTTTCCTTATCTCGTAAGGAAAGCCAAATTTTTGACTTACGAAGGTAGCAACAAAGTGTATTTCTATGTGTATGGGTAATGGAATAATATTACTATTTTTTTTGTTTCCTTTCAGGTGTCATGTCATAGTTGGAGGCAAGAAAAATTGGAAACAAAGCCAATAATACTGTCTCCCTGAACGATTGAAGAAAAGTCAAATTTCGGCGTGTTTTCATTCTGTCAATTGTTCGCCAAATGGAAAGTGCTGAGTAAGGATAATGAGTATATTGAGTAAAAAGAAAACCAATTCATAGGCTTACTCTATGAGCATATCGGTTTTAGGAGGACATGATGGAAAAAGGCGCAAGATTTTCAGTCATCAAATTAGGAAAAAGGTTGTTGTAGCGACTACATTGTTGTTGGGTTCAAGAAGTAGTTAGGTTATCGTTAACCACCATTATTGTGTTTCAATTTTAGCAGTAATTGATTCGATTTCCATTTTCCAATCTAACCAAAAGTACTTCGTTGACTATTTAAGCGAAAAAGGGAATGGAGAAGAGAATAAAGCACCTGGTCCACATGCATTTATGGTTGGTAAAAATGGAGGAAATGCATTTTTCCTTTGGCATGACAATGCTTGTGTCATTGTTTCTAGGATTAGTTGCAACCCTTTTCACATTTTCCAAACAATGACATGTATGTAGTCTTATGGTATTTCGTTTCAAGGGAAGTAGAGCTGACGTTCCCAATATAGTTTCTGTGGAATCCAACATCTTCTCTGCTACTATGACATCAATGGAAGCCCTACCTCCTTCCCTTATATTGAGTGATTTGATTTCAGGGTCTTAGACCCCAAGACGAGAAATTTAGTTATAAAGTTTGTTAAGAGATATTGATTTCAGAAGTTTGCAGTTCTCAAGGTGTTGAGGCCCTGTTAAATACTGTCATTCCCTTCTACCTTAAATCTTTCCAGTGATATTTTGAGCTTGAGATCTCTCACGATAGATTTATATCATTGGAATTTCTACAATAGTTCCCATAGCTAAATGAACTCCACGACAAATGTTTACTGACTCGCACTCAGACCAAGAAAATTGTGGAAGTGACAGCGCCATGATAAACAACAACAAAAAAGGTTTGTGAAGACGAGTAGGTCATCAAGAAAGAGAGAACATCAGAAACTGTTATTAATTAGGAGGTAATTTCCCTTCTCTAATTTTTGTATTTTCATGCGTAATTTGAAAATTGTTTATCGATTCAAAAAATGCAAATTTGATTAGACTGTTTCAGTGCAGCAGAAAGCATTGATCTTTGGACAATCTGAATCACTTCACATATTTGTGTTTCTGATGATACAAAAGAAGTACTCGATCTTCACGAGATGATAGTGCCTCTCTATAGAGTTGCATGTGAATGACCTTACAACGATGAAAATTTCCATCACGATTCTGAAGAGATTTCTTGTTGCAGTATATTATCGGTTACAACATTCAGAAATATGAGCATGTGTGGATGGGTGAGGAAGGCAATCATTCTTGTGATAAGAAAGTTCGTGAAAATCTCAATTTTCAAATGACGAGATCAAGTTCAAATAAAGAGAAACAAAAATTTATGAAGTAAGCGACTACAATCTAAAAGAGAAGGCCACAGTGTTAAAATATTAACAAAGGTATGGTCAAGCATGTAAAACATTAAGAATTTGTTCTTAAAATGTTTGCCTTGTGAGTAAGGGAAAATTATCTGTAAAGCATGATGAATGAATTCATTAATTGTTTAATTATATATATGGAAAATTATAATTGTTGAGGTACGTGCAACATAGATGTGAAAACCTTTTTTTGGCAAGACTTGGAAATCTTACATGGAAAAAGTAGTTGCATGAGCTTAAGAAAATAACTGCTCATTTGGAATTGTGTAGCAGAGTTAAATCCTTATGTGTATTGAATTTTCTTTAAATGAGTAGAGGCAATTTTCTGCCTACAATTCTAGGTTATGTTGTTGGGTTGATCTTTCATGTAATTTTCCAAACTGGTCATGCTTTAGCATGTGGAGGTTGTTGTATCCAAAGTGAAGGTTATATATATAATATATATATATATATATATATATATATATATATAATGCATGATATTAACTAGATGTACATAAATAGAAACTTGGGAAAAATTTGTATTATGAATGATGAAGAGAAATTAGAAAGTTTTGCTTACAACCTCCAACACTATTTCTACCACTGGATCAACATCCCAAAACCATGACATAAACTGGTTGATGAACCCTGTGGAAAACTATATTCGAATTGATTGTTCCAATAGGTAAGAGATTTAAATGGTTATTGGTACAATTGTGGTATAGATGCATGGCTAAATAAAATCATCTAACCTTAGAAAAGAAGATTAGATAGTAAAGAAAATCATGGTTGTATCATTATTGTATTGTTGTACCCATGCATTTTCATACCATAATCTGGTTGAGTGGTCATCTAGATAAAAGTGTTTTAAAAAGGATCATGCTAATATCCATGCATAGTAATGAGTCATATGAATCTTCCATGTAAGTACTTACTGTTGAATTCTAGTGTTGATTCTAGATTCATTAGTCAACCTTATGGTCTCTTACATGGTGACAGAAAGTAAAAGTCATTGCTCAACAATCATAAAGATCCTGTTTACCCCAATTCCTATTAATAGGAAGTATATTTTGTAGAAGGAAAGAGCAGGATTGACCTAATCATTATATTGGTAAAGTAGTGTGGAGTTGTTGTTGTGTTGTGATAAAATGTATGTTTTGTTGCTTATATGTTGGAAATAATTGTGTTGAACAAGGATTGATGGTTTGTGACTTGTAGAAACAATCTTATACTGCTAAGAAATGCTTACAAATATTCATAGCATGTAGGAATGTGGCTTTTTCCTCCATGCAGGGGATTTAAGTTTCTTGAACTATATTAAAGTTGTATTTTTCTAGCATACATGCATGGGTTGTTATGTGCCAAAAAAAGTAATAAGCAAAGTATGCATGAATAACTCGTGATAATGTTTAATAAGTTGTACAAATTGTTGTTCAAATTAATCCTGTGATGAATGCATCTACTTACAACTTGATTCGTTCTTCGGTTGGAAAAAAGCATGGTTAAGGGGAAACTTAACTTAAACATATTTCCAGGACATATGCATCTTTGATGGATATGCATAATGGAACCTAGAAGTATCCTTGAGTACAAACCATATTAATTGATGAATTAGCACCAATGGTATGGAACACTCAGTTAATTAAATTATATTTAACAATATATTTAAATAGATTCATATCATAATTTGTACCAAGCAATTTTGAGAGGACCTCTTATTGGATTGCATTGATAAGGTGTCTGGATGACATAAGGAAATGTTACGTAATTCAAACAAGAACTCATAAAATAGATAACTAATATTTTGGTAAAGGGTGATTTAATGATAAGGATGAGCTAATATGTAAATACCATGAGATCATAAATACCTAGAAATAAAAGGAGTGTATGATTGAAAGTAATAGAAAATTTCATGTATAATTACACTGAATTTTCCATGGCCAACACGTTATTGAGGCATAAAATGGGAAACGGTAAAACCTACGAGATGAATTAATGGTCGCATGAATATTGAACTTCAAAAGCTATGAGTTAATAGTCTGCTTTAGAAAATTAAGCAAAAGGTATGATTAAGATGAAAATATGCATGAATACAATACTATGCGACTGATATTGTAACCACATGAAACTTGGAATTTATTTCCACTTGACATAAAGCTTTCTTAATTACATAGGTGGACCATGATCATAAAAATTCCTTGAGAACTGAACACAGCTAAAGATAAAGGAATGTTGGTATGATACAAACATGGTGGAAAAATATGTGGATAAATTTATGTCATGCAGGTGATACCATGAGGATGGTATTATAGGTTGTACCACAGATGGACTATGTACAATAGTACATATGGGACCGTATGACTACATATGCTACAAGGTTGAAAAATGAAATGTGTATTAGTGTGTATAGAATACCTTGGGTACAAGTATGCATACAGTCACTGGATAGATGTCTGGGTAGGTCAACAAACCTAGAGGTTACTGAGAAGAAAGAAAGTAAGTTTGGTATAAGTAATTATCGTTAATCACAGTTTGGCATACATACAATTACGATGAATATATATTGTTATGTGAACTAATCTGTTATGACCTTACAACCATATGAATGTAGAAAATATGCTAAATGATGTATTCTATGCAAAGATACTAAAAGAATAAGGTGTTCGGCAAGAACATAAAGGCTTGAAAGAATGCAAGCAGAGAACATGCATTATTCAGATAAAATAAATGATAAGCAAAAGATGATTTAATAATATTAAATAACAGATCATGATATTTATCATAGTTAAACTTTTGCATCTATAAATTGTGACAAATGGTTTGAAAAAAATGTTACATGTAGCTATGAAAGGAGAGCACTTCTCGAGACCAATGTAGCTATGGAAGTAGAGGCATTGGGAGCACTCGTTGTGATTGATGTACATCAGAAAAATTGCGTGAGATGGCAGAGCCATGAGAGCTGTTGAATCAGAAATCAGCTACCTGTGAACAAGGACATGATGTAGTGATACAACGAGGATAGTGTAAAATTTAAGGGGGGGTGTATGTAACAACCCTCCCTTGTATACTAAATTATTTTAAGCCTAATCTAAGTTAAAGCTAGGTGTGATATCCTCCATTATGTGTTAAATGTTTGTAAACCTAAGATGAGCTGTTACACTGAATTTTGTCGCCTTGACTTTCTGCAGTTATATGGCCCCATCAATAGCCATATTGTCCTCTCTGTCAAGCCCCATACTGCTGCTCTTCATGTCAAAACTTCAAAAGAGAGAAAGTCACTTAAAAACATGTTTATCTCTGGGTACGCAGATTCTCTCTACCTTTCCTGCGTGTACGCACCCCAAATACACTGCACCTGCGTACTTATACGCTCTGTATGCTAAAGGTTGGGTGCGTACCCCTGTAAAGGTCAAAAGGCGCGAGTTTCATCTTTGAAAAGTTACTTGTGGTCACTTCTAGAGCCTTCTAGAAGAGTTTTGGACGTGTATTGAGCGCCTCCAGATGGTTCATGCATCCCTATGATAGAGGAGCTTATCCCATCAAGAGAGGAGCTACCCCATCCAAAAGAGGGAGTATCCTATTGATGTTGGAACTGAATAACCTCCTCTAGAATACTATAAATACAGGCATTGGGCCATGGGAGGAGAGTTTGAAAGCTGAACATTCTAAAGGTAAATGCTGCTGGAATTAGGACTTCCATTTGTTGACTTGTGAGGAGAGATCACTATCCTTCCTTGTTGCCATAGTGGGAGTGGTGAGCTTGTCAAAGTAGAGGAAATCTCTTGCTGGACCCTGGGAGGAGCTTGCACAACACCAAGGCTCAGGTTGTAATGGTTCTTTTGATTATTTAATACAAATAAGTCCATTCTTCTCAATGATTTGTTAATGAATTATTTCATGTATTCCTTGGTCAATATGATAGATATGCTTTGTTTTATGATGAATATTCAGATGCTATGTAATCGTTTGCTTTGTTAGTGTATGCAGGTCTGAAAGTGAAGGAGGAGCTCATCTGGATCAGCAAGGCTGGACTGCTACAACAAGCGTTGGACCTAAGGTAAGATCGAAAACATTTGAATTCTCGTAGAATGATTTGTATTTAGAGAAGGATAGCTCTTGTTTGGTTTGTTTGTCACTAGAGAGTCTTAGACTCCTAGGGAGGTTAGATTTGTCCGCAAATATAACTCTTTCCGCATGACAAATTGGCGACTCCACTGGGGAATCCATTGTTGAATTTGATTTTTCCTTCAATCATTACTTTGATCTGAAAAGAGTCTTATGTCTTTTGCTTTTTGGTTGCTTGACTCTGTTTTTGGGTGGCTTAGCTTAGGGTCAGTTTAGAACTTAGTTTTTCTTTGTTTTACAGTAGTACGCACCCTCTGGGTTAGACACAGTGCGTACTTGTGCGCACTGTATCTGTGTACACAGAGCGGGCACACACCTGGTTAAACAGGTTGCCTGCGTACCCTGGTAAAATTTAGAAAATTTCCCTTTTTTATCAGTTTCTCCCTTTTGAATTTGTTTTTCTCAGTTTTTTCTGCCCAGATTCACTGTTGACTGTAAAAAATCTTCACCTATACTTTTTCCGTTAGTGTCGAAAGTTTTAGTGGAATTCCTTGAAATTTTAGCCTTAGGGTTTGGTTTTTATTTTGGTCCTATAGTGACTTTGGGTTTAGAAGTCGCAAAGCCTTAGATATCTCTGGTTTTGTTGGTTTTCTTAGGAGTCGGACCAGTCTCAAAATCTACCCTCGTGAGCAACCTATCTTTGTGTTGCCTCTTTGCAAAATTTCAATAAGCTTGTTCATTTAAAGTTGTGAATTTCATTTTAAAAAAGAACAAAAAGAGATTGAGTTTTTGTTTTGATTAGTTTGTGATTCTGCATAAACTAGTCCTTGGATTGATCATTACCAAGTAAAACATCCCAAGAATCATCCTAGTAAGCTTTTGCTTCTTAGATTAGAATCCTAGTTGAAAAGTTAGATACATTTTCTTTGTTTCGCTTTTGAGTGATTTTTCATAGATTTGCTTAGATCTTGAAATTGCTTTGATTAGATTAGTTTTACATGCTTTTTGTTAAATAGGAAAATATCAACGATCTCCTTTGCGATATTTGCTTTAGAGTAATATTTGATATCTTTGAAAGAGAAAAGAATTTTTTCGTTAAAGTAGAGAGCGGTCTTGTTTTGTGTGTCTTGAAAGAGAAAAGAAAATTGTTTCTTTGATTGTCTTTTGAGAAAGTTGTGTTTATTGAAAAGGTTGCATTCTCTCAACTCTCTTAATTAGAACATTCATCGAAAATAAAAGTTATCGAATCATCTTAGGTGCATTTTTTTAGAAAATTGAAGTTGAGTCTACATATCATCAAGTTTCATCTCCATCACCTTTGTCCTAAAGAACAACCACTAAAATCAACGCTTAATCTAAAATCAACATAGAAAATTTTATTTTTCTAGGGCTCTGAAGCACCAACATAGCTTAGGCTAGTGTCTTGGAGTAGGTGAGTACTTAACTCTCCAAGACTATTAAAACAAACAGTAGCTTATCTTGTGATAGGATAAATCCACCTGTTGCATTTATACTCTGGGAAAGCTCCTCTTAAAGGAGAAGCACAAGCTCGTGTCCGAACTAGTGAGGGGATCAATCCTCCCTCGTTGGGAACGACGCTAGACACGCATGTATTACAAATGGTAAACCTCATATTATTGTTGAGGAGCCAGGGGATCACTTATCAGGGTAACCCTTGGATTGACCATTGTCAAGGAGCCGGTAAAGGGATTGAGCTTGTTACTCCGCCCTTGCGTGCTGTCGGAGTGTAGACTGTTCCACCAGATATATTTGTTGCTGTTGGTAACCTTAGTGGCCATAATCCTAGGATTCTACCCAAGGTGACGGTGGTGGGAAGATCCCACTGTACCTGGAGCAGACGTCGGCTAGACTCACTTGGATTTTCTGGGGGGTTCCCTTCACTCGAGACGGTTAAAGTGGAGGAACTTGGTCCAGTCTATTCATTAAGCAGGTTGCCGGGGTAACTGTTCCACCCGCTCTTTCTGTACTGAATCCTACGAGGTTGGATTTCATCACCAACTAGTGTTTTTGGTCCGGAAGCTACTGTTTGTGTTGGTTTGACACCTTAGATTCTTTAGGTGTGTGTTTCAAAATTGATTGGTTCTTTAGTGACCTTAGGTGTTTTTCTTGAGATTTTACTTTGATTTCGTGTGTAGTAGTTAAAAATCTTTAGCTGTGGCTGAAC
>APFE030485389.1:34040-95892 GCA_000404065.3 Pinus taeda
ATTAACTAGATGTACATAAATAGAAACTTGGGAAAAATTTGTATTATGAATGATGAAGAGAAATTAGAAAGTTTTGCTTACAACCTCCAACACTATTTCTACCACTGGATCAACATCCCAAAACCATGACATAAACTGGTTGATGAACCCTGTGGAAAACTATATTCGAATTGATTGTTCCAATAGGTAAGAGATTTAAATGGTTATTGGTACAATTGTGGTATAGATGCATGGCTAAATAAAATCATCTAACCTTAGAAAAGAAGATTAGATAGTAAAGAAAATCATGGTTGTATCATTATTGTATTGTTGTACCCATGCATTTTCATACCATAATCTGGTTGAGTGGTCATCTAGATAAAAGTGTTTTAAAAAGGATCATGCTAATATCCATGCATAGTAATGAGTCATATGAATCTTCCATGTAAGTACTTACTGTTGAATTCTAGTGTTGATTCTAGATTCATTAGTCAACCTTATGGTCTCTTACATGGTGACAGAAAGTAAAAGTCATTGCTCAACAATCATAAAGATCCTGTTTACCCCAATTCCTATTAATAGGAAGTATATTTTGTAGAAGGAAAGAGCAGGATTGACCTAATCATTATATTGGTAAAGTAGTGTGGAGTTGTTGTTGTGTTGTGATAAAATGTATGTTTTGTTGCTTATATGTTGGAAATAATTGTGTTGAACAAGGATTGATGGTTTGTGACTTGTAGAAACAATCTTATACTGCTAAGAAATGCTTACAAATATTCATAGCATGTAGGAATGTGGCTTTTTCCTCCATGCAGGGGATTTAAGTTTCTTGAACTATATTAAAGTTGTATTTTTCTAGCATACATGCATGGGTTGTTATGTGCCAAAAAAAGTAATAAGCAAAGTATGCATGAATAACTCGTGATAATGTTTAATAAGTTGTACAAATTGTTGTTCAAATTAATCCTGTGATGAATGCATCTACTTACAACTTGATTCGTTCTTCGGTTGGAAAAAAGCATGGTTAAGGGGAAACTTAACTTAAACATATTTCCAGGACATATGCATCTTTGATGGATATGCATAATGGAACCTAGAAGTATCCTTGAGTACAAACCATATTAATTGATGAATTAGCACCAATGGTATGGAACACTCAGTTAATTAAATTATATTTAACAATATATTTAAATAGATTCATATCATAATTTGTACCAAGCAATTTTGAGAGGACCTCTTATTGGATTGCATTGATAAGGTGTCTGGATGACATAAGGAAATGTTACGTAATTCAAACAAGAACTCATAAAATAGATAACTAATATTTTGGTAAAGGGTGATTTAATGATAAGGATGAGCTAATATGTAAATACCATGAGATCATAAATACCTAGAAATAAAAGGAGTGTATGATTGAAAGTAATAGAAAATTTCATGTATAATTACACTGAATTTTCCATGGCCAACACGTTATTGAGGCATAAAATGGGAAACGGTAAAACCTACGAGATGAATTAATGGTCGCATGAATATTGAACTTCAAAAGCTATGAGTTAATAGTCTGCTTTAGAAAATTAAGCAAAAGGTATGATTAAGATGAAAATATGCATGAATACAATACTATGCGACTGATATTGTAACCACATGAAACTTGGAATTTATTTCCACTTGACATAAAGCTTTCTTAATTACATAGGTGGACCATGATCATAAAAATTCCTTGAGAACTGAACACAGCTAAAGATAAAGGAATGTTGGTATGATACAAACATGGTGGAAAAATATGTGGATAAATTTATGTCATGCAGGTGATACCATGAGGATGGTATTATAGGTTGTACCACAGATGGACTATGTACAATAGTACATATGGGACCGTATGACTACATATGCTACAAGGTTGAAAAATGAAATGTGTATTAGTGTGTATAGAATACCTTGGGTACAAGTATGCATACAGTCACTGGATAGATGTCTGGGTAGGTCAACAAACCTAGAGGTTACTGAGAAGAAAGAAAGTAAGTTTGGTATAAGTAATTATCGTTAATCACAGTTTGGCATACATACAATTACGATGAATATATATTGTTATGTGAACTAATCTGTTATGACCTTACAACCATATGAATGTAGAAAATATGCTAAATGATGTATTCTATGCAAAGATACTAAAAGAATAAGGTGTTCGGCAAGAACATAAAGGCTTGAAAGAATGCAAGCAGAGAACATGCATTATTCAGATAAAATAAATGATAAGCAAAAGATGATTTAATAATATTAAATAACAGATCATGATATTTATCATAGTTAAACTTTTGCATCTATAAATTGTGACAAATGGTTTGAAAAAAATGTTACATGTAGCTATGAAAGGAGAGCACTTCTCGAGACCAATGTAGCTATGGAAGTAGAGGCATTGGGAGCACTCGTTGTGATTGATGTACATCAGAAAAATTGCGTGAGATGGCAGAGCCATGAGAGCTGTTGAATCAGAAATCAGCTACCTGTGAACAAGGACATGATGTAGTGATACAACGAGGATAGTGTAAAATTTAAGGGGGGGTGTATGTAACAACCCTCCCTTGTATACTAAATTATTTTAAGCCTAATCTAAGTTAAAGCTAGGTGTGATATCCTCCATTATGTGTTAAATGTTTGTAAACCTAAGATGAGCAAAGATAGGTTTGATACCCTCCTTTGTGGGTTAAAATATTCTAAGCCTAAGCTGAGGAAAGCTAGGTGATATGTAATATGAAAATCAAATGTGTTATTAAATAAATTAAAAAAATAAATCACTTGAAGGGTTGGAGCACCAAGAGAGAGGAGATTCTTTCCAAATCCCATCAGGAATAGGATAGAGATGAATCTTTCATGATAAATCTTCTAGATGTGATTCTAGATAAGCTTGGATGGATTACAGATCCATCAGATGGATGGGAGATAAAGATCCATCAGACAGAAAATATTTGCAGGAGATAAAGGCAAGATTTTATGAGGAAAAGTCTCATGGGAAATAAATACGAGCTTTTCTGAAAAAGACCTGCACAAATGGAAAAATCCATAAAAGAGGGATGTCAGTAATGGAAACCAAATCATGAAATACGGTATTAAATATTGATCAATTGAGGACAATTGATCCTTGACAAGATCTTCGGCTCAAAGGGAACCAAAGGTGATTCATGGCTGGATGGTGGTGCTCCTCCCTCCAAGTGAGGTTTTAGATGGTGTCGGATGTGTGGGACGTTTGTATGATGATTCTTACTATCTCTCTCTCTCTTACAGTTCGAGTTTGTTTATGAGAATATTTTATTAAGTCTCTGTTATTGTTCCATTTTTCTATGAGATGATTTCCTAAATTTTCTCGCCATGAGAATGTTTGAATGAATTACATATGTTTTTGTGCTAATAGATATATTAGGATTTTAAATCCTACAATTCAGATATATGGATTGTTTAATTTCCTCTTTTACAAAAATTATGGATTTAATAATGTGTAACTGTCATGTGCTCTCATATGTATATCGAAGTTACCATGATTATCTTTATAGTGATAAGAAAGAGTAGCATGCTTTAGTGTTTTGCAGATGTTCATGCATGTGGAAAAATTATGGGGGAATGTCTTCCATAGTACTATCAAAGATTCACCATGGTCTATGTCATGCATAATGAAATTAGTTGCTCGTGCATGCAGTATAAGGTATTGATTGTACATATTTTAGTTATGCATATATGGGTATGTAATATATCTAGTGAATTTGACTTGAATATCACTAGGTTGCTGACAGTACCTAGTGTGCCTATAATGAAAAATATCTCTAGTATTGCATCATAACTTAGTAAATAGTTGTAATATTTATAATTGTATGAGACATGTTACCTATATAATACCTGATCTAAGATTTGTATCCGATTAACCAATTTGTTATGCATGATGGAAGCAAGACCTATAATCATGATGGATGATCATGATAGTAGATTTCAATTAAGATCATTAATGTAGGTAAGGAAATTATTATAGTTTGCATGTTATGGTTAGTTTCGTCTTCATATATTAAACCAGTTTTTTTAGAAATCAGACACATGAGCATTGAGAATAGGGTTAAAAGACCATACTAGAACCACTCTATAGTTAAATTGATAATGATTTGGAGTCTGTTATAGAATTACTAATGATGATATAAGGGTGGGCTAAAGATACCCCTTCCGAGTATTGCATCTCAACGATTAAAAATAGAAAAAAAATATAGAATGGGATCTTAGGAGATAAATTCTAGACTAGGCTAAGGAGGTTCTTTACACCGAAACAGTAGAATGGATTGACCTGTAACTTTCTAACATGTTACCATCATCATTGTGCAACTCCCCATAAAACATATTGGAAAATGGATGCACGAACCTCGAGAAAACTTAAAAATGGTTATATGTGATGGGGGTGAATTTTGTGAGAAATGTGCACTTGAATTTTCTGAAATATCTTTGGCATGTTACCATCATCCTTATGCATCTCCCCATGAAACAAAATTTAAAATGGATGCACAAATACCCAGAAATGCAAAAATGGTTGTAGGTGATGGAGGTAAATTTCTCAAAAAGAGCGCATCAGAATTCTATGAAATTGCTTCCGAATGTTAATATCATATATATTCATCTCCCCCTAAAGTATCTAGGTAAACAGATGCATGGTTTTCAATATATGACAACAATAATTTTCTGGTGTATGTATTTTTGTTTTGTGTAGTAACTAGAGGATCTTCCTGTACCATTATAGGAAAACAAGGAAAATGAGTGGTAAAAGGTTAGGAATGATGAGTGGATGGTGGAAATAGATGAAGGTGATGGATTCACATGTCCTTGGTCCTTCTGGAGCATTTGAACAAAGGAGGAGAAAGTCCAAGTTTGACATCCTTTGATTAGGCTATTGACCAACATCGCTTTTTGTGGCTAACTTGTTTTTGTTGCTTGCAGATGTTGGAGAATGCCTGCATTCATGAGAGAGAGAGATACATGGAGCAAATGTTTTTTTATTTTATTTTATTTTCTTCTAGTCCTACAAGCCACCTCAATGAGGTTTTTAACTAGTAGGTCGGCTTAGGCACCACAAAATAGGCTTTTACCTAGGATTTTTTATTTTTCTCTTTTTATTTTTCTGTTTTTTCCAACCCATTGACTGCCTCATGGAGATTTTTAATAAATAATCCAATATCAAGCATCTAAATGGAGGTTTTCACTTGATATTTTATTTTTTCTCTTAATTTTCATTTTTTATTTCTTTTGCTATCCTACTCTACTTGAAAAAAACAAAATCATTTTCACGTGTAGGAATACTACCAATGGGTTCACTTGCATAAATGGATGACAGATAAATCATGCATAGGCTCAAAACATATTCTTTGACATTTACTTGAATTTAAAAGAACAGATGCTTTAGCTTTGATGATATCAAGGAATGTTGAAGAAGAGAGCATTGTTGCAAGTTAGTGACTATCTAGAACCATATTTAATATAGTTGTGATTTCCCTGTTCCACTTGTTGATTTCGATCATCTTGGATGTCTTCTTCTTTTATGAAATTCAGATCTTCTTTTTTTTGTTGATTATTCTCTTTAACAAATAGAGGATTTGATGGTAACATGAGGCCACGATCCCAATCTTTAATTCTGATGTCTTCTACTTCATCAAGTGCAACCCATGATTCTTTGGTCTTCTCATTTGAATTTTATTTTTCTACATGTTGTCCTTTAATGATATGAAGAGAAACTCTTTTTCATCATATCCTTCCTGAGTTAATATCAATACCATTTAAATCAAGACGAGATGTTTGGAAGTTTTGTGCCTCAACCTTGTAAGGGTTGAGCTACTTCCTTGTCTGGGTTTGCAAATGGTGGTACAGGTAGTTGAATGGGAGTGGATATTTGGGATGGATGTGGTTAGGGTTGTGGTTGCGGTGGAGGTGAATGGTAGGGATAACATGGAGTTGGCTATGGAGGATATTGAGGAAATTGTGGATGGCTCCCATAAATTCCTTTCCAACCTTATTGCCAAGATTGCTTTTGGGCTTGAGATGACGAAGTTTACCAAGGAAAGGGTGGGTTCCAATTACTTTGACGTGCATGTGGATAAGATTGAAATTATAATTTGGGTTCTTGCATCATATCAGGTTGAATAGGCTTCCATGGTCCTCTTGGAGCTACATAACATAACTGCAATGGCAATGGGTCTACTCCATTGTCCTCTTGGTAAACTTCCTTCAACCTTCGTAATGATGGACAATATTTAACATCATGTGATTCTACATGAACAACACAAATATCAACATATTCTTTTTCTTCATCTTTCATTCTCCACATTTCTAGTTGTTTGACTAGATGGCTAATAATTTATGTTTTAAAGTCATCAAACAAATTTCCAATATTAGCTTGACTTAAAAATATTGATGCTGATTTACTTACTCTTGCCCTTGATCTTGATATGTGTTTGCATGTTTCACAAATTTCTTCAAATGATAATTGGTATACATCACCTATACTCATGAGATCAAGGAGATCAATCCATTCATCCCTAATTGTTCTAAGTAAGAGGGTTCTTAGTGTGGCAGATGCTAAATGATGTAGTTTTTCCCTCTTAACATTATACATGAACCTCTCTATTAGATCCTCAAGGATCTCATCTTCTTTTTGGTTCATTCTAAATATTTCTTCTTTAAGATCATGATGTTTATATTTTTGTAGAAATATCTTTTTCATATCATTCCATGACCATATTGAATTAGTCTATAAACTCATTAACCATTCTGGAGCTCTATCCTTTAATTTTGTCGAAAATAATATCAATTTTTGAGTGTTTAATAAGTAACCATAATATCTACAAACAATTTCAAATTCAAAGAGAAAGGTTTCTAGATCCTCTAACCTTAGACCATGAAATTTTGGAAGAAAATATGGATGGATGTTCTTCATGTGAACACTAACATTAGTATCTTGAATGGAACATTGAAGAAAATATTCTTCATTGTCATCATGTACATCCATTTATTCTACGTTCTCTATCACCTCTGCTTCTTCTACCAAAAAAATGAATGATGATGTGGCTCTTACTGCACAACATGATAAATGGGGGGGGTTAGTGTTTGAGAAGTATTTTTAATTTTTTTTAGAATAATAACGTTAATGTAACACAATTTTATGTTATTGAAATGAAGTATGCGTAATTCAATTTTTAGTTTTTGAATAAAGTAAAAGAAATGAATCAACTAGGGAAGAAAACAATGCATGATTTGACACCTCGCCAGCAACAACGCCAAGAAGTGATGAGCCTCAGTATTGCAAGAAGAATGTTGCAACTCCCAAGACTACTAAGTTTAATTATCAACTCGGGGTTCGTACAAAATTAAGAGGTATCAGCACTATATGTGCAACATACAATGCACCTTTCCTTTTCTGTGATGATGTAATGGAGTGGATGTATTGAAATAAAATCCTAAACTAATTACAAAAAATGAAATGCTCGAAATGGAAACCTTAACCTATTGCAAGAAAGAAAATAAAAGGAAAGAATTGTATTCATATTGCATAAAGTAAATATCATGAAATAAATGTCAACCATTATATTTCAAAGAGTTTAGATCCATTAAGAAAGTTCATTTGATGTGGCAATCAAGAAAATCATCATTGTATTATCCAATTCATAAATTTGTCCATTAACCTAAATCATTAAGATGTTTTGCATGGGTAAAAATGCAAGTACTAAGTGGTTTTTATCCCTCCTAAACCATTTATTTAGATCCTATAGGTCATTATTCAACCTTAAGGGACCAAAATCAATATTTTTGAGAAAATCTAGGCAAGTACATACACGCTGGAAGAGTACTACAGGAAAATGCATGATGTTGCAGATTTACTACGACAAGTTATAACTCAATGAATACAAGAAAATAAAATCCAAATTGGATGGGATTTATTTATTTACTAGGATGTATTAGGTTCCCATTCCAAGTGGAATCACTCAAAAAACCCTTTGTTAACCCATGCTAAAAAATAGCAGAAAATTACTACTCTAAAATCTAGAAATTCGAGAACCTGTGAGCTAGTAAATATATGAAATTCCTAACATAAACAAGTGAAAATTCAATGGGGTAGTTTTTTTTATTAATTATAATTTTTTGTGATATAATTAAAATGGAATCAACTCGATTGAATATCATTATAATGCTATAAAGGATATCATAAATTTACTGCTATTTGTCATAAGGGACTTCCAAAAATATACATTTGGGAATAACAAAATTAATACAAGTATATCAATGACTAATATGATCTTGCAAAGTTATTAGAAGGATGAAATTATTCTTGTCATCTTACAAAATAACTTCCTTCGACCATTTAACACAATCCTACAACAAGAAATCATCAATACTAAATGCAGAAATAGAAAAAGACAAGAACACAAGATGAATGTGAATAAGAAGTGAAAGGAAGAAAAGTAAATCATAAAAAAAGGCTATGAGGCTCTTGGGATGGCCAAGCCCAATGAAACTCAGAGACCTATGAAGGATACAAATATTTAGAGGCTGAACGTGGGACCAATCTTCATTATTTCCATAAATACAATTACATCCCTCCAAGAAATGAAAATGAAGTTGCAAAAATACGAGATCTCTACACAAGAAGTTAATAAAAATCAACCCCTAGAGGAAAATTTGGCTTGGTAGTTATACAAAAATGTTAGAAAGGAATCTCCATGAAAGGAGGAAGTTTTCCCCACCAAAATCTCTCAAATAGTTGATCTAGTTCCCAATACTAGGAATTTTCATTAAATGACAAGGAATACATTCGTAGATTTTCTCAATCATTGGAGTTCCAAAATTTGCGCAATAATTTCATAATATATTCTTGATTTATTATTTAATATTGATCCTCCTATAGTAGGGATCAAGTCCCTAAATTATCTCCTCCTCCAAATCTTCATAGTTTTCTCAATATTCTCACAATATTCAACAAAAATAAATAATAATAGGCACAAATATGCAATTATCCATAAAACTTCCTGATAAACATATTCAAGTTGAAAAAAGATTATCTTATGCAAAAGAGAGGTTTAATGTGTTGAAGGATGGTCAGATAGGCCTTAATTTATGTGTAATTTGGAGGCCCATCATTGGGTTTATAATATTACATTTATTATCAAGGGCTTGGTTATTAATAATTGGATTTGTAATATTGGGTTTACTTGTACAATTTAATATTAGGTTTATCATATTGTGCTAAATATTGGGTTTATAATATTAGTATTAGTTTTTATAATGTTGGGTTGTATAATTTTAGGGTTTATAATACTTGACTTAATAGTAGGGTTTAATGTTGGAACCTTAGAATGTTATTAAATATGTCCAACATTATCGTGTGAGAAGCATTTTCGAAATATGACAAACAATGTGACAATCATTGCCACAATGATACATTACATTACAATATATTTAACGCCTTATTATGACATTGACTAAATTAGGGTTTGATATGTTGTTTTTTAATATTGGGTTTATGGTTTATAATATTAAATTTTATAATCATAGGGCTTATAATATTAATCCTAGGTATTTTCATCCCTTGGGTTAATATTATTATTCCTAGGGTTTATTGTCCCTAGGATTTATAATATAAATCATAAGGTTTAACATTATTCCCTTGGGTTTATAATATTGGTCCTTTTAGCTTATCAATCCATTGTTTTTATATTAATAACTAATATTTATAATAGTATATTAGAGTTTATAATCCTAGGGTTTATAATACTAATCTTAGGTTTCATGTATTAATCCTACGGTTTATAATATTAATATTAGGATTTATATTCTTGAGGTTTAATACTAATACAAGGGTTTATTATATCAATCTTAGTATTTAGTATTAATCACCTTTGTTTATAGTATTAATACACCCCTTGGTTTATGAATCTATTGGATTTTTAATAAAAATCCCTTGGGTTTATAACCTAATTGCTTGATAGATTACATTGCAATTTATCAATGCCTTAATGTGACATTGAATAAATTAGGATTTAATACTATGGTTTATACTATCGGGTTTATTTTTTATTATGGTTTATTATATTGGTTTTAGTTTTTATAATCTTAGAATAACCACATTTACCAATGATAAACCATGATCAACCATGATAGACCATGGTTAACCATGTTTATTTTAAGGTTTATAATATTTATCTTGGAGCTAATATACCTTGGGTTTATAATATTTATTCCTTCAATTTAATGTTATTCCATTGCATTTATAATTCCCTAGGTTTTAATATATTAATATTCTCGAGTTTTATACCATTAAGGTATTCACGTGTTAATATTAATGTATTAATGGTTTAAAATTTAATAATTATTTCTAATGTTTTTTTATGGTTATAATGTATTAATATTAACGTATTGATAATAATGGAGCATCTAAATGTGTTAATGGTTTTTAATGTATTAATATTATATATGGTTATAGTATTAATGTTAGGGCTTAATGGTTGATGATGGTCCATTGTCCCTTTGCGAAAAATATTGTATCAAAATGAAAATCAAGCATGGTGATATATCAACTAACATGTTTATTAGATGGTGCATAATTTTTTTGTTGGGTTTTATATACGTTCAATTTATATTGTTTAATAAGGTTTAACATTGTTCCCTTGAGATAATTTTTTTCATTTTCATTTATAATCCATTCAATTTCATGTAGTAATATTATCTTTGGGTTTATGTACCTTGGGTTTATAATATTTATCCCTTGCATTTAATATTATTCCCTTGGGTTTATAATGTCAATCCCTTGGGTTTATTAATATAAGGGTTATTATTCCTAGGATATAATTATTCATAGGGCTTATAATGTTAGTCCCTGGGTCTAATATAAATCCCCTTGATTTATAATCATGGTCAATCATAGTCTAATGTCACTATGTTACAAACATTTTCTCAATATGAAAATCAACGATTGTCCAATGTTGCATTGTGACAAAGGTTGTCTCCATATAAAAGTCAATGATGGTGAACCATGGTCGTCACGCTATGAAAAAACGCGTCTCAATATGAAAATAAACCATGTTCAACCATGGTCCAACGTTGGATTCTCACAAAGATTGTTTCAATACAAAAAATTATTCATAGGGTTTATAAGATCAATCCTACGGTTTAATATAAATACCTTGGCTTATAATCATGGTAAACTATGGTCAAACATGTTCCAGTGTCACATTGTGACAAATACGATCTCAATATGAAAACCAAGCATTGTCAACCATGGTCAACCATTGTCCAACATCTCATTGGGACAAAGATTGTTTCAATATGAAAATAAACCATGGTCAACAATGGCCCAATGTCACGTTGTGAAAAAATATTGTCTCGATATGAAAACTAATCATGGTGAACGATAGGGAAAAATCACCTTGTGACAAAGCTTGTATCAATATGAAAATCAATCATGGTCAACCTTTGTCCAACATCAGATTCTGAAAAATATTGTCTCAATATGAGATATTATTCATAGGATTTATAATATTAATCCTAAGGTTTAGTATAAATCCCTTTGGTTTATAATCACGGTCAACCATGTTCTAATGTCAAATTGTGGCAAAGATTGTTAAAATATGAAAATCAAGCATTATTAATCATGGTCAACCATGGCCCAATGTCACATTGTGACAAAGATTATTTCATTATGAGAAGCAACCATGGTCAACCATAGTCCAACATTGCATTGTGACAAAGATTGTCTCAATATGAAAATCAACCATAGTAAGCCATGGTCAACCATGTTTATCTTAGGGTTTATAATATTTATCTTAGGGCTTATATACCTTGGGTTTATAATATTTATTTCTTGGGTTTAGTATTACTCCGTTGCCAGTATAATATTGTTCCCTTGGTTTGAATATTTTTACTGTGTGTTTATAATCCATTCAGTTTCCTATATTAATATTCATCTAGGGGTTTATATACCTTGGGTTTATAATATTTATGCGTTGGGATTAATATTATTCCCTTGGGTTTATAATTACAATCCCACACGTTTATTAATCTAAGGGTTCTTATTCCTATGGTATAATATCATTGATAATATGGTTTGTTGTAACATATTTGGTTTTGATAAGTTAGTTTCTGTTTATAAAAGAGGGCATTAAAAAATAGAATAAAAGAATGAAAATGAAATTAAAAAATGATGAATGGAAACCTCATGAAAAGAAGAAAACATTGTATGAGCGTTAAAATTTAAATGCCACTAGAAAAGAATAATATTTCATTAGAAATAAACTAGGGTTTTGTGTGCATCTTGTTTAAAATGCCACAACCTGATATTTTGTTTTGAATAGTATAATTTAACCATGATTAAACCATTTAAAGTTTTTCTATAAATTAGTGAATAAGTTACCTGGATTATTTAATGTTTGTGGAAAATGATTAGATAGGATTGAATGGATGAAAAATTGGCCCAATATAATCAAAACTTGGCCAAATTATGTATTAGAGTAGGGTTAGAATAGAATTAGGGAAAATAAAAAGCGTTTCTTGTTTAAATATGCCAATTCATAGATTAAATTGGTTTTAATCAAGGTTAATTACCTTTTAAATGGTGATTAATTATGTGTAATAAAGTTATGTATTGTTTTAAGTCGAAGTCATGACCACCGTTTCATGGTAAGGACAGGGGGTTCTGAAAAGTGGGATTCTTTTTGGAAAACCCCTTGAAATGTGTCATTTCGTCACAACTTTGCATCCCCCCTCCCCCCCACCCCGCCACGCTCAATACCACTTCCCACTACCCCCCGTCCGAAATCTGCTCATCCCATTACATCACTACGTCATCTGCCAATAGTCATCACCACTTCCCGCACCCTCACTCGACTAATTAGTCTCTCCCACATGTCCATAGCCATTCCTACATATGTGTTACACTCATACCCATTCTTCCTACCCATTACCAGCCTCCTGTTATCCATCAATGCACACTAGTCCCATTGGCAACGACTCGATATTAATGGTAATACACTTCGTTTTTATAAATAAACCCTTCAACCCTCTCGCACAGTTTCCTTGATTTCATAACAATTGTTGAATTACAGGGTTTCAAGCTTAGATTTGGTTAGTTTATGTTATACATTGTGCTTGTTTTTTAAGAAAATACAAGACACCACTGTTCACAGGGACTGCTCTTTTTTCATGTATCAATACTATTAGCATTTTGTTACTATTTCTCTCCATTTATTTTTAATATGGCACCCAAAATAAAGGACCAACCTTCTGGTAGCAAGACCCTTACTTAGTAAAATCCAAAAACCTTTGATACCATAGATCATAACCATATCGCTTTAGCATATCAGTTTTTTAAGATAATTTACATTGAATGTAAATTCAATATGTTTGAAATATGCCATTGACTAAAACAAACTTACCAGGATTTAGAGGATGAAATTATTCTATGGGAATCCCTATTTCCTGTGCTCATGTTCCCTTAAACTCATTCATTCCTTGATTTAGTTATGTGGTGTCAAGTTAGGTATAATCTCCTTCAGAGAACTAATTTTTCTTAGAATCAAGACATTATGATCTCTATCACACCGAAAACCATAAACAAGATGCTGATCATTCCTAAGAATGACTTCCTTAGCCATTTCTCTACTATTGTCCTCATGGATTTATACCATAAACTCACATTTCTCCAAAGAGCTCAAATGTTTGTGATCTTTCTTCCAAAACATGTTGAACTTCCTAAAAAGAATCCTCCATATCTAGCCTTTAGGTTCACAGAGAGAGCTAAGAAAATCATCTTGCTATTTTCTTTCCTATTAGGTTACCAGATATACCAATGGTTAGATGAACCTATTCTAGGTTATCTATCCATCTTCTCCAAAGAGCACAAGTGAGAATTCATCTATAATTATAGTAAATTTTTGGCTGAAAATATGCATGAACAGATTATGAAGATCACAACTAAAGGTGTGTTCAAATACTCTTCTTTATTGGACCATAAGTTCATTTTTCAACAAGGAGGTATGTTACAAATAACTCTACACAAACATGATGATCAAAATCAATGAATCAACTATAAAGTTGACTTCATTGGCTAGAAGAAACTCACCTGAGTTTAAATTTTCAGATTTTATTGACTGTTTTATTCTTCTATATGTGCAACTTCTTAACAAATAGATCTAACCCATAATCAGTTCGGAGATAAAAGGGATCCTGCACCTGAGTGACCAAGATAAGACTAGAGACTAGTATCTTTACCATAATTACATAGAGATTAAGTTATATGGTTGTAAGTTAGCTCCATACAAATTGCCTAAATATGTTCCAACGAGAATCTTCCCTCTGGAATATATAAGGCAAATGATTAACATGGACAAGACTCATTTTGTTTCAGGTAAAAGGAACTCTCAGTTTACAATCAAGTCCCAGGTGGGTCCTTTTATTTGTAATACCAAAACAATGGGAATTGAAGTAAATTAAATTCTCAATTATATGGGATTTCAACCAACTTTTACCTAGTCATCTGACCCATTCAATATAATATCTAATTTAAGGGTAGAACTTAAAACCACACCTTATAATTACACTTCAAGACTAGAGATTAAGAAGTATAGAAATCAAGAGCAGTGGGAGGAGAACACACTTCAGGAAGAAGAAGAGTAAATTCTACTTTCTTTTACCCTTCAAACTCGAACTTCTCAAAGTAAGCAAGAAAAGAGGCCGACAGAAGAATCATCATCTTCAACAAAGGGTGCAAAAGATTGGTACTATGGCATACAATTTAGAGCTTCCTGTAGCTTCTTGATTGCACCCAGTTTTCCATTTTTCATGTTTAAAGAAGGTTATAGGCAATAAGCTCCCAGGTCAAACAATATTGCCAGAACTTGACGAGGAAGGATAAATTATATTAGAACCACAAGAAGTCATAGAAACAAGAACTCGACAGCTACGAAATCGATCAATTTCAGAGTATCTTATCAAGTGAAAGAACTTACTTGCTGAATTCCACATGGGAGGATGAGAATTTTATACACAAGCATCCATAACTACTCAAGCGTTGAGGACAACACTTTTTTGAAGGAGAGGGGCATGTTGGGTCCCTATGATACTAGTTATTACCCCATTACTATTGTAGTTGTACCCCTTATTAATATTGTTGTGCCCCTATTATCCCCATATTGTTATTACTGTGCCCCATAGAATCCCTCTATTGTTACTTTTGTGGCTTTATGTTATTATTGTTAGGTCGGCTCGGTTATATTGTGACTCCTTAGACCTCTATATATAGAAAGGAAGTTTTATCATTTGAATCATCCAAGAATTGTTCATTTATGTAATGTAAAGGAGGTTGCCCCTTGAAGCGGTTGAATTCTAAGACGTGGATCTATCTTTTCTATCTTTTCTTGAGCTGGTTTCATAACAGTTCGAGGCACTGAAGGAAAATCAGTTGTACTTGAAGAATTCTAATTGCATGTTCACTCAGACTGAGATTCCATTCCTTGGGCATATAGTTGGTCAAGGGTAGACATAGATGGAGCCAAGCAGAGTGAAGGTAATCGAGGACTGGGTTGAACCAAAAAATGTCCATGAGATGAAGGTGTTTTTGGGCATGACCAACTACCAATGCAAGTTTGTAGAGGGGTACTCCAAGGTAACATCATCACTGATAGACCTATTGAAGAAAGACAAGAGATCGAGTCGGATGGATAAATGTCCAAAGGAATTTGATGACTTGAAGAGGAGGATGGTTACAACACCAATACTGAAGTTGCCTAACTTTGAGAGATTGTTTGAGGTACACGCAGATGCTTCATATTTTGCCATAGGAGGGCTTCTTATGCAGGATGGGAATCTAGTGGCGTACGAGGGTCGAAAGTTGTAGGATAGAGAATGGAGTTATATGATCCATGAGAAGGAGATGACTGCAATCATTCACTGTCTTCATGTGTGGAGGCATTACCTGATTGGGAAGCCGTTTGTTGTTAAGACTACAACATTGTAGCAAGTTATTTTACATCACAACTGAATATTTCTACGAATCAAGCACATTTGCAGGACTTCTTGGCGGAATTCGACATGACTATTGAGTATAGACCGGGGAGCCACAATGTGGTAGCAGATGCCCTTAGCAAGAAGGGACAACTTGCAGCATTGGAAGGAGAAGACCACGTAGCAAGGAGTAGGAGTCGAGTTTAGATGTCAGAAGAGATGGAGAATAAGCTCAAGGAAAGTGTTGAAACTGATACTTAGGCACATAATATAGTGAAGCAGATAAAGGAGGGGAAGGCACAAAAGTTATTTCTCTGAGACGGATTCTTGTTCTTTCAAAACTGACACTATGTTCCAAAGTCATCTGGACTCAAGAGGCACCTTTTGAAGGAATGCCACTACTCACCGTGGGCTGGCCACTTAGGGTAGCGTCGTTCTTTGGCATTGTTGGAGAGAGGATTCTTTTGGGAGAAGATGCAAGAGGATGTAGAGAAGTATGTACATACATGCATCATTTGTCAATAAGACAAATCAGATACTCAGAGGCAAGGAGGTCTGTTGTAGCCTTTACTGATTCCTGAGAGACCATGAATGAGTGTCTCGATGTAGTTCATCATTCAGTTGCCACATGTTCAGGGGTATAATGGGATTATGGTCGTGGTTGATCATTTTTCCGAGCATCCTATCTTTCTTCTAAGAACATAGTGAAGTATTGGGGGATGCCATTAAGCAACATGTCGAATCGAGATCCACGATTTATAGGCAGATTTTGGACCACACTGTTCAATTTAGTCAGGACGAAGTTGTTGATGAGTTCGAGTTACCATCCACAGATAGATGGACAAACCGAGAGGATCAACACATTGCTGGAGGATTACTTGAAACATTATGTGATGGCTGATCAGAAGAATTGGCCTGAACTCTTCGATATTGCTCAGTTTAGTTACAATATTCAAAAGGGTTTTGCGACAAGGTAAAGTCCATTTGAGTTGGTGAATGGACAGATTCCAGTCACACCATATACCGTACTGACAGGAGGTTTGTTGAGAAGTCCTCATGTGAAGAAGTTCATGAATGCTTGGGATTAGACCTTGGAGCTGGCATGGTTACGCTTGCATGAAGCTGCAAGGAGAATGAAGAAATGGGCAGATAGAGGAAGATGGGATGTACACTTCAGTATGGGAGATATGGTGGTTCTCAAGATAACCGGTGATTAGTTTCAGCCACCTAAGGGGACTGCAAGCAAACTAACAAGGAAGTATGATGGACCATTTCGGGAGAAGAAGAGAGTGGGGAATTTTCTTATGAGCTGGAGCTTCCACATCATATGCACATGAAGCATCTAGTTTTTCACATGAGTCAGTTGAAGAGATGCAGATTTGATGTTGATCATCCAGAGAGAGTTGAGCCACCGAGAGGACCAACCAGGATTGTGGATAAGCTGAAGCTAGAGTTGGAGAAGATTCTAAGTTTCTGAACGATAGGACTTGGTTGCCACATGAAACTAGAATTTCTTGTTAGATGGAAAAAAGCACTGGAGGAACACAGTTGAGAAACGGAGGACCCATTTTGGAGATGGGAGCATAAGATTGCGAAGTATGACAGAAACCTACTTTGTACAGTTGGATTGTCAGGGACGACAATGCCTTCTGGTGGGGGAGGATGTAACGCCCTACAACTGGTGAGTCACCCAGGCGTGCCCACCCACCAAACGAAGTAGTGAAACATGTGAAGTAAGAGGGTGACTGAGGGCAAGGCATCATAGTGCAGATGAGCTAGTAGCCTTATACTTATACACGGGTGAGAGGTGACATGCACCATGGGCCGACCAAGCAAGGATTGCAAACTTGGCGAGATGAGGTGGCGTGGTTCCGTGCCATGGGCGGGCAAACCTGCACTTCAGACATATTTTGGCAAAAAAACACGTCGGTTGGAGGATGAACGAAGGGTTGGCCAGGTGGTATGAACCCTGTTCCACACCATATATATATGCGATAGAAACATGGCGATGGAAAACCATTCGAAGCTCACTCATCTACGAAGAGGAAGTGCGAAGGTGTTAGGAGGCTGCAACAAGGCGCAGGTCTACGCGCCCACTCGCTGGGTAGCACTACACAGTTGGCACGAAGGTTTTAGGTGACGATTTGTAGTGCGGGTGGAGGGTGCATGAAGGCACCCGCCCACCGCTCGAAAGCAACCATGGGTGGAGGGTTTATGTGGGCACCCGCTCGCCAGTTCTACACGAGTTCAATTGTAATTTGGGTGAGGGGTTGTGTAAGGGCACGCCCACCCAACTCGGCAAAGAAGTCTTATGTGTGTTAAACGAAGGGTGTGACCACCGTGCAAGGCATGCACAAGGTGGGCACCGGACACGGGTATAACACCGGCGGAGCTTCACTCCCGATCATTTGTAAATTATTCCAATACAAAATAAAAGATTCTTATTGCATATGAATGGTTTTACTTCTGCTATTTTATGAATGTTTATAACGTTAATATATTCCTCACATTAATGTTGTTAATGAATGAATATGAATGTTAAGGTGTAGTTCGTAAAGTAACTTAACAATGGAACATTTTAACTACTTAGGCGGTGCCGCACCTCAGCCAATTAATGAAAAGAGAATTTGGGGTGTGACAGACCACGTCTCCTTTAAACGCTCACAAATCTCACAGTCTTTGGGTGACATTATCACTATCTATTTGAAATATTGATTTAAGTCGTGTTGTTTTTATTCGTTTGTTGACATAACAATTTGGTTGTTTGGACCACTCCCTTATCCTTATTCGTTGGTTGACATAACAATTTGGTTGTTTGGGCCATCTAAGTTATCCTTGTTAATTTCAAATCTCAATTTCTAATAGTGATTTAGAAATGTGTAGAAATAAATATTTTCCCAAATAAATAAACAAAATGAAGTCCCAAACATATTCTTTCAATTAGATTTGATATTTCCTTCGCGTAGTAGTGTTCTAAAATCATTTTTTAAAGAATTAATAAAATATTACGTTATTAGCAAGTTACAACTTCAGGGGAAGCCTTATACTCTTAGATACTCTTTTATACTTTAGTTCACTTGGAACTTAACATGGAACCCCATTAGTTCTCTTACACTATACTTCTACTATGGTAGAAATTCTAATAGACTGACTTGACTTCTACGAATCTTAGTGTAAATTTATACTCGACTAAATTTCTATGAAGTAGACGTACGCCGTCTTTCACTTCTTACAAACAAAAAAAACAACACAAAGAGAACGAAAGGAATATAGAACCAAAAACAACCAGCACCTCTTCATATCTCCATTGTGTTGGGAATAACAACTAATCTTCTTCCTGCAGTAGTAGCTAGGAACCAATATGCCATATCATACATATCAACACCCAATAATTCATTGTAAATACCGTTATAACTAGTAGTTGAACAAAGGAATCCAATCTAACACAGATCTATTTCATTTAGATTTTAATTGTAAATCCTAATTGTATTCATAATCAAATGAATCAGTATAATATATACAATGAGATAGATTAAAAATATATGAGAAAACATGTTTATTTTTCATTTTCTTTTAAGAGAAACATGCTTTTGTGAATTTCCAATTTATTAGTGTGTCTTTCAAAAATATCGAGAGTTGGTACTCTTCTTATGTGGAATTTAGTTCTATAAGTGCTTACCATTAAAATTTAAGTAAATATATAATAATATATTTTTAAAGATTCATTATTTCTTTTTAATATTATCTTTATTATTTTATCATATTGTTTGTAGACCTAGTTTATATCTCGATTTTTTCCTTGATATCTTTGTTTCCTTTAGGTCTACTTAGCACACAATCCTTTTTTACACAACATCGATAACTCCTTAGACAAAACGGCATTTAGGGTGGAAAAATCTAGATTCAGTTTTTCTTCCATAAATACCTAGCATTTTCCCTGTCTAACATTCCTCATCCTTCTGTTAGTTCATCTCTTCAGTCCAGGTTAATAATCCTTCACCATGTGATCCATTGGTTAATTGTCAAATCAAAATGCCCCTTCAGTTTCTTCATTTGTTAATTAGAATGAAGCTTGTGAAAAACATTCGTTCATTGGTTCATTCACGTTTTTATTCTCTATAGCCATTCCATCATTACAATGCGCATTCACTTGATTTGCTCATTCCTTAAAAATAAAAAAGAGTAGCTGGTTCATAGAAATTCTCATTCATATATTTATTTTCCTCCTCACACCTTCATCCTCGATGTCATTAGTGATTCCATACTTCCTTCTAGATAAAATAGCACACACTCAAATATATTCTATATATTTGAGTGTGTGCTATTTTATCTTGGTATCAGAGCTTCAGAGCTTATAAGGGCCTGGGCCTCGGCCCCTCCTGGGCTGAGGGAAAATAAAGAGTTTGGTGAATGTATTTTTTTTGTGGTGGTCCATCATGGTACCTCACAGTACTGTTGTGCTTATATTTTCTTTATCAGTTATTTTTCTATGAGCTATGAACTCGATGTGAACTAGATCATGGAGTTGGAAGATCGCTTCGGCTTAGAATGTAAATAGTGGCTGATTGGTGAATCGATTTGCAGATCTGAGTCGATTGGTGGATCAATCAGTGCCTTCACGCAGGAGGCCAAGTAAGCGTGGTTGTGAGGCCACAGTGGCAGCATGGTTGTAATCACGTTCTCACACAACAGATAACAATAGATATCAGATTGCTCGAGGACGCAAAGATCCTTCATCGAGGATGTATCAGATATCGAGGATGCAACATATAGCAAATTGCTTGATCAATCTGTTTCATAGATCGTTGGCACAACTGACAGACGTTGGCCTGTATTGGGCACGCTTTTCATCTCGGTGCGTGTTACGAGGGTTTCATGGCGTAGATCCGGCCCTGTTCTTTCCAGCCTGATGCAGAAGTTCGCAATGGTGATTTCGTATTCATGCTCTACAAGTTTTCATCTACAGAGAAGGATTAAATCTCGGGGCCTAATCGCCATTTACGTTCATATATTTCTGTGATGACTGATTGCTTTTGGAAAATTGACGTGGAGGTTATCATGCTATCTGGCAAGCGGAGGATTCAGAGTTTGGACATCAACAGTCACTGGATCGAGTCTCGATCGGTAGAAGAGGATAAAGAAGTTCCATGCAAGGAATCGAAGCTGCTAGAGAATGCGGGATCGATCACCATGGTGGCAATAGTCCGAGGCAGATAGATCCTGGTGTGGTCGAGCGTTATGAGGAAGAGGGAGATCTGTAGAGTCGTGTGTGAGATATGTCACAGATATTGAAGAAATTCCTTCCAACGCTGCAGTCTTCAGGCCGGCAGGGTCAGGCTGGATCCCAGAAAGCATCGTAGTAGTAAGTAGCGGTGATTATTTATTAATTGTTGTCCTTATTATAATTTATCGGTTTAGTGTTGTTTCATGGGAGATGGTGAGCTCTTCATCGATTGAGTTGAGCCATTATGGTCCTCAGTCAACTGCCAAACGTTCAGACCCAGACGATCTTCTTCCCCAAGAAAGAAAATCTGCAAATGAAGAGAATTTCATGGAAACTAGGTGGGGAATACAGCGCTGAATTCACTCTTCAGTACACTTTTTTTATATGCATTGGGAATCGTCATCAAATTCTACACTCCAAGGAAGGTCTTGTACTTGCGGTGATGTGGAAGACTAATCCTTCTGCGTGGGTGAAGAAAGAAGTTATGTGAGTTGAATGTTTTGGGAACCGAGATTCGAAGCAAAGATGATTGATAATGTTATTGAAATCATCCCTGCAGTTTGCACGTCTTTGAATGGAGAAGTGTCACAACTATGTTCGAACAACAACAGAGCTAGCAACTCTGTTTTACATTAATCCAATAACTAGTCAACCCAATGTTTCTGGTTTGATTTTGGCTGGATCTGCAGACTTTAAGACAGAGTTGAGTCAATGTGACATGTTTGACCCAAGGCTTCAAGCTAAGATATTGAATGTTGTGGATGTGTCATATGCAAGAGAGAGTGGATTTAATCAAGAAATTCAACTATATGCTAAGATTCTGTCAAATGAATCTTAGTGCCAGGGTTTGGATGGATTAGCTTCAAGATTTGGTGAGTACTACAAGCAGGGTGCAAGATTTGCTAAATGGCGAACAATTTTCAGCATACCCAATGGACCTTCAGGGTTAGCTATCAAGGAAGCTGCATGGGGACTTGCACATTATGCCGCTATCTCTCAGGAAAATGGTTTTGTGCCCATTGTGGAGCCAGAGGTTCTTCTAGATGGAGACCATTCCATTGACAGAATCCTTGAAGTGGCGGAGAAAGTCTGGGTGGAGGATTTCTTTTACTTGGAAAAGTAATATGGAGGCCATCAGTTTGAAATGGGGGCCACTTAGCATGGTGATCGACGAGCCATAATAGTTGGGTTTGAGTTTCTTTGGTAATATTCTGCCATTACAATGCTAAAATGTGGTATTTATAAATCTTTTGGAATTATAAGCATTGAGCTTAGCTAACTCAATGGAGTGGTTTTGTTAGAATTAGCTACTCTAACAAATCATGCAGGTAAATCCAAGACAATTAAATCAGAAAGATGACGCAAATGTACTATGTGGTGGGTAATAAGGTTGAATTGCACCAAATATTAATTTTGTGCAACAGTGACACTAAAGGAGCAACGACAACGTTTATGGTGGACAACTAAGTAGAGTTTTGTTTGAGTTAGTGTAGTTTGTGGAATCGACTCCCTAGCATGTTATAAGCAAGTCTAGTTGGTGTAATGGTCATTGTCTGTACCCAGAAACTTCGAAATGTTGAATGAAATGTAAGCCTTTTAAAGGAATTTGGAAGTTCTTGGTGATCTTAAAACCACTTTGTAATGGATTGCCTTTGTGGCTGGTTTGTGGTGAGCCAGAAACCATCCATAGAGCCTTAGTGGCTACAAGATTTGCCTGGAGGTGGCACATTTAAGTTTTGGATTTGCCCGGTGGTGGCAGATCGGATTTTCCCGAAGGTGGCACAGTTAAGTTTCGGATTTGTCCAGTGGTGGCAGATCGGACTTGCCTGGTGGTGGCATATTGCCTGAGTGGCTAATGTGCACACGGGAGCTTTGTGCTCGTAGGAGCAGGTGGACTGCAATAACACCTAGCTCACGGCATCAGATATTGGTGTGTCTGAGCACAAGAGGGTCGGCGCACTTTTCTATCTGACAGTTGTGTCGAAAGGCGCAATTAGCGCAACTGTTTGTGATTGTTATTTGGACATGAATATTTGGCTTAGAAAGGCACTGATCTCTTTTTGTTTTGGAAGTTTTGCACATGCAATTCGCCTGATGGTGGTGGATTTGTAGGTACATATATGCGGTTTGACCACAACCAGACATTGTGAATCACTATCATGACAAGTAGTCATCAAGGGGGGGAGCTAGAAATAATTTATTCCTACTTGTCTATGGTTGTAATTATCCATTTGAGGAGTTTGTTCCTACATAATAGGAATTAGCTAGAATATAGTTTCTCCTAGTTTAGTGTGTCGTTGAGATAATCTCTCAACCACACTACTGTACGTCTAAGATAGAATTTCTATCTTGGGACTATTCCTTCTATAAATATGTGTGTAAATTTCCTCATTAAGGATATAGAATATATTTGAGTGTATGCTATTTTATCTTGGAAAAAAAATAGCACACATTCAAATATATTCTATATTCTTTACGACGAAATTTACACACATATTTATACAAGCAATAGTCCCAAGATAGGAATTCTATCTTAGATGTACAGTAGTGTGGTTGAGATATTCTCTCAACCACACAATAAACTAGGAGAAACTATATTCTAGCTAATTCCTATTATGTAGGAACAAACTCCTCAAATAAATAATTACAACCATAGACATGTAGGAATTAATTATTTCTAACTCCTTGTATTACATCCTCCATCCTATTTGCAATTTCAATGTCCCACGGACATGGAATACCCTATTTTGACCATCGTCCTCATTGCACTATTCAACATATTGCTCATAGTTATTGGCGATTGTTTCAACGTGATACTCCTTTTCTTTCTCAATTTTAGATTCACATATGAATTGCTTTTCTCCACACTTTTCCAAGTGACTTCTAAATTTTATTACATACCTCACTTCATAAAATTTGTTAGATACCTCACTTTATTGTAATTTTTTGTTACATTTTCATTTGAATAGAGTTATCAGGGAATACCATACGCTATGCGTGTTATTTTATAGAACATTGCAAACTAGATAGTTTATTTTAATCTTAACTAATTAGTATACCATACGCTATGCGTGTTATTTTATAGAACATTGCAAACTAGATAGTTTATTTTAATCTTAACTAATTAGTAAATAGCAATTTCTAAATTAGTGGCATATTTTCTATGTAGTGTAGCGGTCACTAAAGAGTTTTATAGATTATAACTTATTGCAGGATGTAAAGAGGATTTCAATTAGATTTTAAAAATAATAATATATTATAGTGATTTATGCCAGATACTCGGTTAATTTTTAATATCAGTTTTTTTATTATATATTTTTTTATATAATAATTAATTAAATTATAATTTTAACTTTATATAAATTAATTTTATTAATGTTTTAAAGAGAATTAATATATAAATTAAGAATTTATAATATTTTTTTCAAAAAAAATTAACAATATTTTTAATATAAAACTTTATTATCACTTTATCCATAGAAATGGTTAAATTTTAAATAAGTTTTAGTTATAATATAATTGGTAAAAAATACATTATAAATGACACTTGTATCTATGACATTTTTAATTAATCAATTTAATTATAATGATAAAAAAATGAATACATAGATAAATTTTTAACTATTTAATTTCTAAATATTACCAAAAATATTTATATAAAATTAAATATCTATCATTCATCTATAATTATTGATAATTAAATTAAAATTATAAAATATATATTTAAATTAATTATAAAACCATTTAATATAATGATAAAAAATGAATAATTAGATAATTCTTTCAACTATTAATTTTAGATATTACTAAAAATATTTTAAAATATTTCATAAAAACTAAATATGTTCATTTATTCTATAGTTATTGATAATTAAATTATCTAATAGTTATTGATAATTAAAATGAAACTATACAAATTTATATTTAAATTAAATTATAAAGAAATTAGCTCAAAATTAAATAACTATGCTAGCCATGCAAATTTAATAGTTATTGATAATTAAATTATCTAATAGTTATTGATAATTAATTTTTTTTTATTTTCTCGGTGAAACTAACTATTCTATTATAGTGTATGTACAGGAAAAATTACAAGCATTAGAGCAGTTCTTCCATGGCCAGCATTGGCACAATGGGTATCCCGAGTTTGACACAGTAGATTGACACAGTAGCTCCCTCGCAGGGGCAGCTTCGCCAAAATTAGCTGATTTCCCAAAAATGATAGAGGCCGAGGCCACAATTACTTGACTCGCAACATAGCATAACAGCGCACGCAGGGGCGTCTTTCAAAATTCGACATAGGACTGACTAAGACTAGCCATACTGAACAGACAAATTGACCGAGACAAGACCAGAAGAAAAACTGGAGGTGAACAAACAGAATGACCTTAGTCGCAGACGCGAACAAAAAGAAGAAGGTGGGAGCTGGAGTGTGTGCCAGGGGTTCAATCGTTGCGAAGACGTTTGTCGCCGAGCCCATCGCCTCTGAGACCATCGCCACCCGAACCTTCCCCGCCGAGACTCTTGCCGCCGAGACCATCGCCACCGAGACCCTTATCGTCAATACCATCACCTTCGAGATCCCCATCGCCTGGACTGGTTTCCTCCACGATGGTGCACCAGCCCATGCCCTCCGGGACTCCCTCCCACATGGCAGCCCATCTAGCCTCTGCGGAGTCTTGAGGCTTCTGCTCCTGAGGTTGGAGGGGGGTCTCCAGAATCCCTTTCCCATGCGTAATTGACAGTTGCGAAGCAGGGCTTTCCAACCCAATGTTATCTGTGGGTGGATCCTCCGTTCCAGAAGTAGTTCTCCTGTCATCTCCCTCAGGTGCTATGGTGAAGAGGATAGAGAGGTGTGCATTGATCCCTTCGGTGCTTTTGGAGCCTCCAAGAGTGAATACAACCGAGCCAAACGCCGGAAGAGCTGGCTCTCCCTCGCTAGAGCTACCCACCTCCGTGAATTGCCCAATTTGGAGGCGCCGAGCTCTTGCTCTTCTGTAACAATAACAGCAGCAACAATGGTGATGCTCATTCTCTGCCGGAGGGCGAGAGGATGAGCCTCTCCGAGAGCCTCTACCCGAACCTCTTCTACTGGGCTGGCGCTCCCGTAGTCTAGCCATGAACCCGCCTCCCAATTCTCTGAATTCTTGCGTTGAATTATGCCCACAGCTCCCAACCGGGATGCGCCACCACTTCCTTCCGACTGTTGAAGCCTCAGATAGCTCAGAAACCAGATTAGAGCCACAGAGAACTAGGAAAACAAGCTGAAGGGGCGGCGAATTCTTCCTCTTCTGCAATTGCAATTTCTTGGAGAGCTCTTGCAGCTGGAGCTCATCTGTTTCCCCTTCACAATGGTTTCTTTTTTGACTTGCTGCGCCATGAATACGAGCTGCAAGCCCTCGGTGGTCGCGCTCCTTAACTACGCACAGCCTCGCCATAAATTCACCTTACCCAGCATTGAAAGCCCAAGCATCTGCATAGGCGGGTTAACATTTGACGGCGTTCCCATAGCCTTAACTGCTTCCACGGGGTGGCACATGCAGGCCATGTGGCCCGTTCTTGCGTGGCAAGCTATCACCCGCATCCGGGGCTTCAGTGTCTCTGTGAAGGAGCTTCTCACATTCTAGAGACTGTTGTTGGCTGGGGATGATGTCCAAGTTTCCAGTTTGGAGAGGATGGTTGCTTTCGACCCCGATATTTGCTAGGAGATCCGCGAGCTTATTACCCTCTCTTCTTGTGTGTTGAAAGGAGAGGGCTCGGTGGTTGCGAAGCTCTAGAGCAATGTTATTGAGCCTTGTTTCTAATCTCCAACTTTCAGTTACTTTTCTTGCGTGAGATCCATTCTGTATGCACGTTGCCATGTTGATGATGATCTATGAATCTACTTCCACTATCAGTGGTTGTAGGTTGAGACGCCTTGCAATTAATAGCCCCTGCCAGAGACCCTCTAACTCCGCCGAGTTGTTGGTATCCCACCCTATATTTCCAAAGAAGATCTGCAAGAGGGCACCATTGTGATTACGTATGACTCCCCCAAATCCAGCCGGCCCGGGGTTGCCTTTAGAAGCGCCGTCAAAGTTGAGTTTGAATGAGTTGGGGGGTGGGGCTTCCCAATTCCTGATTTCCTTAATACTGCCTTTCGTTGACTGATGAGTGGTATTCCTTTGGGGTAGCTCCAGCTTCCAATTGTCCAGGATGTTCTTCTCCTTATCTGTGGTGTGGAGTTCCTCTTTAGCCCAAGATTTTAGAAGCATGGTTTCTCTGAGATTTCCCTGCACTCTGCTCCATACTTCCTCAATGTGTGAGTTCTGGCTTTTGAAAATGCGCCTGTTTCTTTCCTTCCAGATGTTCCATAATACTATACCCGGGATTATGTTCCACATGTAATTGAGGATCTCACAGTCATAGGGGCTTTTTGTCCATTGCCGGATGGTATCTACTATGTTGCCAGGTCCTCTGCATCTTTTCTGACACCTGAAGCCAACTTTCTGCCATAGCTGATTGGCGATTGGGCAAGTATCCAAAAGATGTTGTAGGGTCTCCTCATTTTTAAAGCAGTTGTGGCATATCGACGGACCTTGAAAATTGCGTTTCCTTAGCTTGTCCCAAGTGAGAATCTTTTTGTGCCCAACTAGCCAGAGGAAGTAAGATATTTTGGGCCAAGCTTTGAAGCTCCATATTCTTTCCCATAAAGGGTCCGGCCTGATGGTGGAGTCGCCTATGAGATTATAGGCTTCCGAAGTGGAATATGCTCCTTTGGGGAGGTAACCCCATCTGAGGATATCCCTACTACTTTCAGATCGGATGCTTCTCTTCTTTAGTTCAGCTTCAAGTGCAACTGTACTTTGCAAGCTTGCATTTTCGTTTATTTGATGGCTTGTCCGCCATTTCCTGAATCCGTTGATCGTCTCTGTTTCCCAGAATTGATGGACTGTTGACTGCAGCTGCTCCCGTTCATGCGGCACGACCTCTGGAGGAAGCACACTTGAGAGTTTGGGCATTTGGTTCTAGGCATCCTTCCAGAATCTGGCGTTGTGACCATTTCGGATTTCCCAGAAGCTATGTTTCTGGATCAGTTGATGATGTTGTTTGGCAGCGTTCCAAATGAGTGATCCCCCGCTTGTGGGTGTGAATCTTATGAGTTCTGCTTGGGGCATATTGTTGGTGTATTTGGCTGTCCAGATTTTGGCCCATAGCTTGTCTGGATTAGTTATCCACTGCCACCATATCTTGGCATTCATGATGGTGTTGCTGTACTCTGGGTCTCTGAGACCGACGCCCCCTCTGTTTTTTGGCTTGCATACATTGTCCCATTTCACGAGTGCCCATTTACGATTAGTCGCAGAGCTACCCCATAGAAAGTCGCGCTGCATGTTTCTCAATCTCTTTAAAACCCATTTAGGTGCTGCCAGGATAGTGAAAAGATAAAGAGGCATGGCTTGGAGAATGGATTTGATGAGCACTATTCTACTCGCCAGATTGAGGGAACGATGAGTCCAGAGGTTTAGTTTGGAATCAAGTTTCTCAAGGAGGGCTTTCCATGCAGGTTGCTTAATGGTCGAAGCAGTGAGGGGGGCTCCCAAATAAGTGGAGGGGAGAGAGGCGGATTGAAAGCCAAGAATGCGGGAGACAGCATATTTCACAGATGGAGGGGTGTGAAAGAAAAAGATTTGAGATTTGGAGCTGTTGACCTGAGTGCCCGAGGCATCAGAGAAGTCGTTGAGCAGGGATTTAAAACGAGAGGCTTCCTAAGCCGAGGGGTAACCATAGAGCATGGTGTCATCCACGAATTACTGGTGGGAGGAGGCAGGGGAATTGTGGATAGATATTCCTCCGAGCTGGTTAGACTGGAGGGCTTGGTTGATGTGCCTGCCAAGCCCTTCAGCCATGATGACAAAAAGGAAGGGGGAGAGGGGGTCCCCTTGTCTTATGCCTCTGGAAGGTTTGAAAGGGCGAGAGGGGAAACCATTGACCAGAAGGGAAAAGTGGGAGGAGGTGATGAGACTCATGATCCAGCGGACCCAAGTGGAACAAAACCCAAAAGCTATCAGCATTTGTTGAATGTAGGACCAGCTGAGCTTGTCGAAAGCTTTGGAGAGATCAAGTTTGAGTAACATACCAGCTTGTTTGGATTTCTTGAGCGAGTGGATAATTTCGTGGGTGAGGATGATGCCGTCCATTATCTGTCTGCCTTCGATGTAACCCGATTGCTCCGGAGAGATGAGCATGGGTAGAAGAGGTTTTAATCTGTTGGCGATTACTTTGGAGATGACTTTGTATAGGACATTACAGAGAGCAATGGGTCTAAATTTGTCAGGAGTGATGGAGTTCTCCTCTTTTGGAATGAGAGCGATAAAAGTGGAGTTAAGGGAGGGGAGCAACCAGCGCTGAGCTCTGGATTCCTCAACAACTTGCCATACCTCCACTTTTATCAGGTCCCAGAAAGAATGAAAAAACGTTGTAGTAAAACCATCTGGTCCAGTGGCCTTACCTTCCTTGAGCTGCGCCATCGCCTCGTCCACCTCATGGGATTGTATTGGGCTCATGAGTAACTCATTATGTTCCTCTGTAACCAGCTTGGGAATGTTGCTGGTGATTTTTCCAATCGCTCTTTGCCTATCCCCCGCCTGCTCTTGGTGTACTTGCTGGAAGTGGTTGAGAAGGGTTTATTCTATTTTCTCATGCTCCTCCACTTTGACCCCTTCTTGATTTAGGATGAAAGGAATATTATTGTGCATCCTTCTCTGTACTGTTGTTCTGTGGAAGAATTTGGTGTTGCACTCCCCTTCCTTTAACCATCGAACCCTGGATTTTTGCCTCCAATAAATTTCTTCTTGCTTTCTTCTTTCTTCAAGTTGATTGTTTATGTGCCTTTCTTTGTCCAAGGTAGCTTCTGTATGCCCTGTATTTATTATCTCCTGATGGAGATCCTTCAGTTCTTTGTTGAGCTCCTTTTGCGCCTCAAAAATGTTACCAAATGTTTCCCGGTTCTAGCGTTTTAGGTGGTTTTTTAAAAATCTTAATTTTTGCTCAAGCTGGAACATTTTTGAGCCTTCTGGTGTGATGAAAGATGCCCAGGTTGTTCTGACGAAGTCCTTGAATGCTGGATGCGTTAGCCAAAATCCTTCAAATCGAAAGGGTCTTTTGGTTTTGTCCCCTGGTCGTTGCCAATGCAGAGCGATGGGCCAATGATCCGACCCTGAGTGGGCCAAGATCTCAGCCGTAAAATCGCCTCCAAGATGTACCGCGTTATCCGAAATCAGGAAGCGATCAAGTTTGGAGGCAATCTGATGCTTGCCTCCTCTGCGGTTGCTCCAGGTAAAGGTGCCATTGCAGAATGGCATGTCAATAAGAGAGGCAGCTTGAATGAAATCCTTGAAGCTGTCTACCTCTGGATCCAATCTTGTTCTGCCACCAGTCTTGTCCTCCGTTCTAGTTATCATGTTGAAGTCCCCTGCTGCTATCCATAATGGGTGCTGCCTGTTCATGCTTAGCGCTTCTATGGTGTCGAGGAGCACTTTTTTACTTCCAGCATCCTGCGGAAAATAGACATTGGATAAATTTCCATGAACATTTGTGCCTAGAATGTGGAAGGTTGCCTGAATGAGATGGTGAGAGGTGTGGAAGTCAGAGAGCGCGATTGCCTGGGAGTTCCATGCAATAGCCAGCCCCCCAGAGGCTCCCGATGCGTCCACAGCTACAGATCGGCATTCTGGCCAGGCCTTTGAGAGTATGTGACCCAGCGTGGTACTGTTGCATTTGGTTTCTTGAAGGAAACACATCTGTGGTTTTTCCATCATGATCATGTTTTTTAACATCCTAGATTTTCCGGGGCTATTGAGCTCTCTTACATTCCATGATACAAGCTTCATGGTTTAACTATTTTGGGTAGGACTGTAGTACTTCATCAGCTTCGCATATATGCCTGAATCTACCAGGATTTTCCCAATCTCTATTGTTCTTTGGAGATCTGTCTTCCTTCCTCTCTTTTTAGTGTCCTTTGGTTGCGGGCTGCCGTCCCAGGTGCTGCCTAGTTGTATGCCCAGCTGGTGTTGGTGGAATGCTCTGGATATGACTACTTCTAACTTATCTATGTCTGACTCAGAGATTTTTTCATAAGCTTGTTTCTTGCAGAACAGTTCCAGTTCAATGATATCCTGACCATTTAGATCTATACTTTCTGGTTCTTTCGCCATATTTTTCACATGACTGGTTTCCTCCTGATGGGTATCGTCTTTTTGAGAGGCGATCAACTTCCCATCCACCTCCATTGCCTTGAGGATTTCCTCAGCATTATCCTGATCCCTTCTTAGGATGGTAGGGGTGATTAAGGGGGACTTAGATTTGAGATGGGGGCTGGACAGAGAGGGGGGGGCTGGAAGATGAGGGCCGAGCTGGGATACCATCAGTCTTAAGAGGTGGATGATCGGAGAAATCGTCTAAGGAATCAAAGCTGTTCTTGGTAGCAGGGTTTTGGGGTTTGGATGTCTGGGACTTGGATCCATTCTGGGCCTTCTTTTGCGAGCGTTTCCTATGCGAGACTTTGGTAAAACCATCTTGAGGGGGGGGATTAGACGAGTCAGGAGAGCAGGCTTTGACATTGAGAGGGCAATCCCAAAACAGGTGACCTAGTGCATGGCACCTTCGGCACTTGAAGGGCACATGCTCGTAGTCAAGGGGTTGGATCCATTCCTTGTCGTGGTGGGCTAGGGTTAATGATTCAGGAAGCGCTTCATTCAGCCTGATAAAAACACAAATTCTTGCATATGAAATGTACTTACGGTTCTTTGTTTCATCTGCTGCTCTGATGAACTTTCCCACACTGTTTCCGATGCCCATCAGACAGTCTTCTTCCCAGGATTCATCAGGTAATGAGTATAGTCTGATCCAGACAGGTGCCCAGGTGATATCTTCCTTGTCAGGGTTAAATCTTGGCATCCAGTCCTGGAGATAAAGGCCTGCCGAGTTGAAGAAATACGGTCCTCCTCCCAAGATTCGATATTTGTCTTCTAGGCAGTAAAATATGGCTGTGAAGAAACCCTTGGCCCCCAGCTGGAGAGTGACATCTCCCTTTGGCTTCCACTTTGCTGCATATATTTCTTCCCTCACTTTTTCTTCCCTCACTTTTCAATACATATTTTTTACTTGTGCCATAAAACCAAAAACTACACCCGTAGATAAAAAACTAATAAAATTAAAAACTTACCTACATTTACCAACCCATAGTAAATTTCATTTACTGTTTACTGACAAAAACGGCGATAAAAAATAAAAACTCCATAATTATTTTAGAGTAGTAAATGTAAGAATTTTATTTACATCAGTAAATGTAAATGAAAAATTTACATAGTGTAGTGTAAATATTTTCAAAAGGAGACAGAGTAATTTTTGATGAAGTTTGTATCAGTCTTTTATTAATGAATACAAAGCTTTTGTGGGTGTGTGTAATACTCTGTTCTGAGAAATAATTTGTCTATAACTTCCCTGTGTTAAGATCCTGGAGAGAAACAGAGCATTGTCTTTGTGTTCAGTTAATTTGGTTTTTTGGAATTTTACAAGAAAAATTCCCAACAGTGGTATCAGAGTTAGTCCACACTCTTTGAAGGCATCAAAGAAGCTAAAGGAAGGTTTATTGCTGCAACAGCTTCTCCAGCAGAGTGAAGACTCAGTCAAGAAAGGTTTCAGGTATATCTCAATTCTTTTTTTTGTGTTGCTGTTGAAGACAGTGAGTTATTTTAATACACAGTCAAGCATTTTAAAGCATAGTTAAGGAGTGCAAGAATGGCTAGCACCAGCACCAACACTAGCATGAGTATGTTTAATAGTCAACTCCCACAGTTTAATGGGAAAAACTATGACTATTGGGTAATAACCATGAGAGCCCTCTTTGCCTCACAAGATTTATGGGAACTTGTTGAATATGTGTTTGAAGAACCAACAGATGAAAATAAGTTTAACAGATTAACTCACGTAGAGAATGATTTGTTGAAGAGCAATAGGAAGAATGATTCCAAAACCCTCGTATTTTTATATCAAGCAGTGCATGAGAGTGTGTTTCCAAGGATAGCAACAGCCAAAATATCGAAAGAAGCATGGAAAACTCTCAAGACAACCTATCAAGGCATGGAGAAAGTGAAGACAACAAACTATAGTTGCTGAGGAGAGATTTTGAGAATCTTTGCATGAAGGAGTCAGACAATATTGACTCATTCTTCACACATGTGATTGGCCTAGTCACACAGATAAGGTCTCATGGAGAAATTCTTGAAGACAATGAGTTATTTTAATACACAGTCAAGCATTTTAAAGCATAGTTGAGGAGTGCAAGAATGGCTAGCACCAGCACTAGCATGAGTATGTTTAATACTCAACTCCCACAGTTTAATGGGAAAAGCTATGACTATTGGACAATAACCATGAGAGCCCTGTTTGCCTCACAAGATTTATGGGAACTTGTTGAATATGGGTTTGAAGAACCAGCAGATGAAAATGATTTTAACAGATTAACTCAGGCATAGAAAGATTTGTTGAAGAGCAATAGGAAGAAGGATTCCAAAGCCCTCGTATTCTTATATCAAGCAGTGCATGAGAGTGTGTTTCCAAGGATAGCAGCAGCCAAGACATTCAAAGAAACATGGCAAACTCTCAAGACAACCTATCAAGGCATGGAGAAAGTGAAGACAACAAAACTACAGTTGCTGAGGAGAGATTTTGAGAATCTATGCATGAAAGAGTTAGACAATATTGACTCATTCTTCACACATGTGATTTACCTAGTCACATAGATAAAGTCTCAACCCTCAAATTTCGATGTGATTGTCACCACCATAGAAGAGATAAAGGATCTCTCAAACTTTTTAGTTGATGAACTTCATGCATCACTGATAACACATGAGTAGAGGTTGAGTAGAAATGGAAACTCATCTCTAGAGAAAGCATTCAAGACCCATATGTCCTTTGGAAGAGGAAGAGGTCAAGGCAGAGGAAACAAGAGAGGAAAAGGGAGAAGCCAAAATAGAGGTGGCAGAAACAATACAACAAATGCTCAAGGAAGAGGCAACAATCCAAATCAGAACCAAGGCCAAGGTAGCAGTCAACAAAGTGGACATCATCATGCTCAAGGACAAAGGTATGAAAAATCCAATGTCCAATGTTATTATTGTAAAAAATATGGGCACTATGCCAATGAATGTAGGAAGAAACAACATGATATGAATAGTAGATCTAGTGCAAATATCATTAGAGAAAATACCAGTCAAGATAATGTTTTGTTAGCTTGTAATATGGCTGAAACAAACAGTGAAGACATATGGTTTCTAGACTCCGGTTGCAACACCATATGACAGGAAACATAGCTTTGTTTTCTACTTTAGATCAGAGTGTGAGGTCACAAGTCACACTTGGGACTGATAGTAAAGTTTCTGTTATGGAAAAAGGAGAAGTTAAAATATTTACAAAGAAAGGTGAAAAGAAAACCATAGCAGATGTCTATTATGTTGCTCGAATGAAATGTAACCTCTTAAGCATTGGGCAGCTTGTTCAAAAGGGGTACAATGTTTTCTTTGTGAATGATGTATGCACCATCATGGATAGGGCACCCAACAAACAATGTATTGCTGAAGTGAAGTTGACGAGGAACAGGATGTTCCCTCTCAAAATAAGGGCAGATTTGAAAAACAAAGAAGTAATTGCAGCAGTTACCCAAGAGGCTTTCCAAAGCGTACCAAAGGATGAAAATTGGTTGTGGCATTTGAGATTTGAACATCTCAACTTTGGAGGTCTTAACTTTCTCAGTAGAAACGGAATGGTAAGAGGATTACCATTAATAGAGAAACCAGACAACCTTTGTGAAGGTTGTATATTAGGAAAACAACACAGAGAAAGTTTTCCATCAGGGAAAAGCATAAGAGCAAAAGCACCCTTAGAGATTGTCCACTCAGACTTATGTGGACCAATGCAAGCTCCATCATTTGCAGGCAGCCAATATTTTCTAACATTCATTGATGATTTTACTAGAAAAACTTGGGTTTATTTCCTAAAGAACAAAAGTGAAGTGTTTGAAAAATTTTGCAATTTCAAAGCACTTGTGGAAAACCAAAGTGGGCTGCGCATCAAATTTTTGAGAACTGACAGAGGAGGTGAGTATATCTCCAAGGAATTCCTGCGGTTTTGTAGAGAAAATGGAATACACAAGCAATTTACAGCAAGGTACACTCCGCAACAAAATGGAGTTGCTAAAAGGAAGAATAGAACAATCATGGATATGGCGAGGAGCATGCTAAAGGAAAAGCATTTGCCAAATGATTATTGGGTTGAAGCTGTAAATTGTGCAGCATATATTTTGAACAAGTGTCCTACAAAATTAGTAATGAACAGAGTGTCGGAAGAAGCATGGAGTGGGAGAAAGCAAGGAGTCACCCACATGAAAGTTTTTGGATGTGTGGCTTATGCACACATTCCAGATCAGCTAAGGAAGAAGTTGGACAGCAAAGGGGAGAAATGTATTTTCATTGGATACAGTGAGGAATCCAAAGCTTACAGGTTGTATATCCCATCTACCAAAAAGTTTTTTGTGAGCAGAGACGTTCAGTTCATTGAGGAGGAAGCTTGGGATGGAAGCATAGAGAAAACAGTAAACGTTAAGAACTGTTTGTCTCATGATGAAGATGATGATGAGATGGCTGAAATGCATCCCCAAAAAGCAGTTCCAACACAAGGGCAGCAAGAGACACCCTTTAGGAGAAATGAGAATGCTTCTCCACGCACACCACAAGGAGGAAATTCAAGTGCTTCCTCAAGCACTTGCACACCGAATGAAAGTGGTAGGAAGTTCAGAAGTTTAAGTGACATTGATGATGAAGGAATGAATTCATTGTTTGCTTTGTATTTCCATGTTGATGACCTTGTTCATTTCGAAGATGCAATTAAAGATAAGAAATGGCTAGAAGCCATGGATGAGGAGATCAATGCCATAGAAAGAAACAAGACATGGGATTTGGTTGAAGTACCAAAAGGTAAAGAATTCATTGGAGTTAAATGGGTTTATAAAACCAAGTGTAATGCTGAAGGCAAGATTGACAGGCACAAAGCAACATTGGTTGTCAAAGGATACAAGCAGTAGTATGGGAAAGATTATGAGGAGACTTTCGCACTGGTTGCAAGAATGGAAACAACGAGAGCAGTGTTGTCCATAGCAGCACAAAACAAGTGGAAAGTTTACCAAATGGACATGAAGTCAACATTCCTAAGTGGAGTATTAATGGAAGAGGTTTACATTGAACAACTTCTAGGCTATGAGAAAAAAGGCCAAGAGCACAAAGTGTGTAGATCGAAGAAAGCTCTTTATGCGCTGAAGCAAGCGCTAAGAGCATGGTACATTAGAATAGATGCTTATCTGATTGAGAATGGGTTTAATAAGTGTGATGGTGAACCCACACTCTACATAAAGGAGAATGATGGTAAGATTCTTATTGTTGTTTTATATGTAGATGATTTGATTTTTACTAGCAATGATGCTTCTCTCATTGTTGATTTCAAAGCAGTCATGAAAAGTGAATTTGAAATCACTGACTTGGGCTTCTTGAGATATTTTCTTGGAATTGAAGTATACCAAAGTGAAAATGGTGTTTTCATTTCTCAAGTTAAATATGTAGAAGAAGTGCTGAAGAGATTTAACATGCAGGATAGTAAGGCAGCTGTGACTCCAACTGTAATGGGGTTGAAATTGACCAAAGAAGACAGTAGCAAGGATTTTGATCCAAAATTGTACAAGAGCATAGTTGGCAGCCTTATGTACTTGACTGCAACTAGGCTGGACATTATGCGCGCTGTGAGTTTAATTTCCAGATTCATGGAGAGGCCAAAAGAAGCACATTGACAGGCAGCAAAAAGAATTCTGAGATATATTAAGGTACTAAAAGGTTTGGCATTTTATATACTTTTTCAGAAAGTTCAGATTTAGTTGGTTACACCGATAGCGATTGGGCTGGAAGTGTGGATGATCGGAAAAGCACATCCGATTATCTCTTTCACATGGGTTCAGGAGCAATTTCATGGACTTCTAAGAAACAGCCCATTGTGGCGTTGTCTACAGCAGAGGCATAATACATGGCAGCTACAACAACAACGTGTCAAGCGGTTTGGATAAGAAGGATGCTAAGGAGCCTATGCCAAGAGCAAGCAAATGCAACGGTTATTTTTTGTGACAATAGCTCAACTATTTCCCTCTCCAAGAATTATGTGTTTCACAAACGAACGAAACACATTGATATGATGTTCCATTACATTAGAGAATTGGTGAACAATGGAGAAATCGTTTTACAACATTGCACCACTCAAGAACAGGTTGCGGACATTTTGACCAAGCCTTTGGGACAGAAACCCCTCAAATCATTACCACATTCCAAAACTCGGGTAAATCATAATAGGGTTTCTTTCCAATTCTAATAGGGTTTTGAGTTTTTAAGAAAACGTCTAGGTATAACTCATAACCCAACAGTTGAAATTAAAGGGGAGTGTTGAAATAATAATTTCAACTGCAGCATTATTTTACTTTGCGATGCGATCTTATCGCAGGTCGCAAATCGCATGCATGCACCTACCTCCGTTTGTTCACTTGATTTCTGCGATTGCGATGTTGCGATGCAATCCGATCGCATATCGCAGATCGCACCCACTTGTTTCAAGCATTCCCCTGTTTTACAACGAATGCGATTTCGCGATGCGATCAAATCGCAAATTGCATAATTAAATGGTTGAAGTACAGGGCTGCAACATGAAATTGATGTGGAGTAAAAGTTTCATTTTTGACGGCAGTTTTTGTGAGTAAAACAGTGAATGAAATTTACTATAGGTCGGTAAATGTAGGTAAGTTTTTAATTTTATTAGTTTTTTATCCACAGGTGTAGTTTTTGGTTTTATGGCACAAGTAAAAAATTATGTATTGAAAAGTGAGGGAAGTGAGATGTGAAACTCATAGCAGTGTTAAACAAAAAGAACAGAGCAGAGTGAGGGAAGAAATATATGCAGCAATGCATATGTATTTTTGTTGATTGAAAATGTAATGTGAAGAATGCAACAGGGGATATGTAAGAGTTTTATCTTACAGCAGTAAATGTAAGAATTTTATTTACAACAGTAAATGTAAATGAAAAATTTACACAGTGCATTGTAAATCTTTTCAAAATGAGACAGAGTAATTTTTTTTTAAGTTTTTGGTGAATCCCTCTATTAAGAAGATGAATTTTGTATCAGTCTTTTATTAATAAATACAAAGCTTTTGTGGATGTGTAATACTCTGTTGTCAGAAATAATTTGTTTATAACTTCCCTGTGTTAAGATCAACATTGTCTCTTTGTTCAGTTAATTTGTTTTTTTTAGAATTTTACCAGAAAAATTCCTCAACACCCGAGAGAGTGGCGGGTGGTGAATCCAGTGGTAGGAAACGCCATGATGATATTTGACGATGATGACGCAACATATTGAACAGTTGATTTTATAATTAAACGCAAAACGAAGAACAACCCTTATGGAACGAAGAGATGTATGTCTATAGGACACTCCGATTTTTGTAAGCACATGAAATACAGTGAGAGACGCATTGACTTTGGTAAGCCAATGAAATGGAGGGATTTATACAGAGATGGACACTGCATGTGGAAGGAAATGCCTCGTCTACTCCGTCCGCGTCAAGTACCAAAAGCCACATGTTACCACGAAACAGGCATGGGATTTGCTACGCTTTAAACGTGGGATTGTAATAATTCTGTTTTGGCGCATCTAGTTTGACACGTTGAGTCCCTCGTTGACAGGATCACGATCAATTTCTAATATTGATTTAACTCATGGTGTTTTAATTCGTGGGACGACACAAAAAGTTAGTGGATTAATGACCCACCGGGGTGTTTCCTCTTCGAGCTTCCACGCTTTCCTCTTCTTATTGTGGTCCCGCAGATCTCCTCTGGTCTAGCTGTAATAAACAAAACACCTTTTCGAGCAATTCCATGCATGAATCCGGCTCAGCTATAAGACTTTTCATCGAGGACCGGCTCCGTGGAATCCACCCCGATTTCGTGCTTTCAATGTTTTCGTAGGTCCCAAACTCAATGCAGCTGTCCATGCGTTGCGGCACTCTGTGCAGCTTTGTACGCGGTGGAGTTAGTAAATCCCCTGTGGTTTCACAGCCCAATTCATATGAAAAATACCAAACCCCGATACATATGCAAAGTCCACTAATTGTATTTCGTAAAATACACCGTTCTCTTTATACCCTATTAATATATATAATTAACATAACTTGATATAGCTGTCCATGCGTTGCGGCACCTTGTGCACCGTTGTTAGCGGGGGAGTTAGTAAACCCCCTTGGTTTCACAGACCAATTCATAAGAAAAATACCAAACCCCAACACATATGCGAAGTCCACTAATTGTATTTGGCAAAATACCCCGTTCTCTTTATAGCCTACTAATGTATATAATTAACGTAACTAGATTATATGCTGATAAATGTTATTTAACCTCCTCTAACTTTTTGATTTGTGAAGAAAATAATTAACACAAAGAAAGTAACACCCTTTTAATTAATATGTGCGCATCCGTTAACTATTTGATTTGTGAAAAGAAATAACACAAAGAAAATAATACCTTTTAATTAATAGGTGTAATGTCAAACATTTAGCCTTTCTAAGAAGGTCATATATCACCATTTATATCAAATGATATACCATAGTCATAATGATCAAGTGTTCATGAGATTGAACATTTTCTCATTCTTGAAATAAAATAAAACAGTACTTTAATAGATAAATACCCAAACTGTTTTGAATAAAAATGAACTTTAATGAATAGATTTTTAACTGTTTTGAATAATTAGCCTCGACTTAGTGGTCGCAATTAATACTATTGCATATAAACCAAGTTAAAGACAAGATTATGTTGTGTATGATTCCCCAGTGCTACTAATAAAACAACTAAATATATATGCATCTATATAGGATGATATGTGGACTAAAAAAAGCCTTTGACCCATATTCGTGAACGCAAAAGCAAAACATTACAAGGCTACTATCCTTAAATATGTTTAACCACGTCCATCTTTTCTCAATGTGCTCAAGTATCATATATAATTAAAAATTATGATCAATCATAGTTAACATGTTTAACCATTATCACTTATAATTAAACACAAATAATTTTAATCATTTATATATAATTATAATTACTTAACAATAATGATCATGTAGAATCAATTATATGTTCACTATAATAAAATCTTATATCTAACCATCATTAATTATAATAATAATTACACCCTCTCAAGATACACCTATCAACCAACACAACCATGTTAATAAATATAATAGGAAAGGAATGAAATACAACATGAACATACTTTTATAATCTTTTTGCGATTGACTCACTATGCGGATGTTTGATGTTTTTGTAATTTTAAAAATTAAAATTTTAAGAAAAGCATATAATCATTCATTTACGCTGCTTGTATACACGTGCATAATGACACTCCCTTCCGAGCTTTTCTGGAAACATTTTCAGGAATTTGTTAGTAAAAATAGCTTCACCTAAATTGCTATTTTTCTCACAAAAAAAATGCGTCTCCAAATGGACCATAGTATATGATTTCAAGAATTTAGAGATTGCCATATTCGAGAAGAAGATATCGGCGGAGAATCTGACACTCAATCATACAACATTTTAAAGATTAAGTGATTTCCAGGCCATGTCGGAGTGCAACTCACGCTTAACTCATAAAAATGAAAGAGTTGGGGACATAGGCATTTGCCTCAAGAATTTATTTGCCGGAAGAAAATCACAACTTAAATGGATGTTGAAGATAATGGACAATATGTAAATCTCAAAAGATTTGGTTCATTAGAGTTTTAGATTAAAAATTAGTTTTTACTTATTAGGCAGCTGTTCTAACTTCCCTAGATGTATATAAACACTATCTATATTTTTTTATTTTAAGATGATTCTATGTAGAGTGGTGTGCTAGAGGGAATGTCCAGGTGAAACTCCTCACCCCTGAGTTGTCCAATTAGTCAATAAAGTTCATTGTTCAGTTTCCTTAACATGGTGGTATCAGAGTTGCAGGTTTGAGAAGCCTTGCGAATCCCCAAGCGGGGAGTTGGTGTGAAAAAAATAGCTGGTGTGAAAGCGGAGAAGCAGCACAGTTTTTAAAATTTAATTCAACGTAATCATCACCCTTTCTGAACAAAAGAGTGCAGTGACGATAACGGATTCGAAGGGGAAACGCGTGATGATTTCCTCTTTCCTTATAGCGATTCTATACATCACACCCTAAAATAGTGGATGTGAGAGCGAATACGGCGATGGTCTGTGGAATGCGGGTTTTTCTTATAATTGTGCGTCTGCAGACGGTGGTGTTCAGATTTGTTGAGATTTGAGGAAGCCTACTAAGGTGAGGTCCAGGCAACTAGCAAACTGCTAGGACTATTGGAAGTGGCAGCCTGAATGTTGTTAACACACATCTATATCTTGAGCGTTGTTTGCACTGTCAATAAAGGAGGAGGAGAACTGTTCTGTTGATAGTGTTGAAGAAGTCTGCATCTGTCACGAATCAGGCGAAAGACAGCCACCGTTGTTGTTGGTCGATGGAGGCCGAGGAGCCCATATCATAGCTGCGTTCTGCTGTGGAGGTCGAGTAGAAGAGTGGTCCGGCCATGCTCACAGAACCCTCGTGACGGTCGTTGTTGGAGGGTGTTATCACGAATCAAGTGAAAGAGAGTCGCTGTGATTGTTATCGATCGGCTTAGGCCGAGGAGCCCACATCAATGTTGCATGCTCCTGGTTCATGTTGCGTGTTGCGTGCAATTAAATTGGAGAGGAGTAGTGTTTTGGTGTAGTGGAAGCATGGTGTGAGAAGCAGTGGAAGCTCAAGTCGGAGAAACACCCATGACCAACGGTGGTGCTACTCCACTTGTTTATTGCTTGCTTCTCCAAGTGGAGGATACGAATCAATAATCGCCTGTCGTACTCACAAAGGCGTAGGCCGTGACGGTGATGTTGGTGGTCGAAAACTATATCTCGTTTGCTGGAGGTCATTTTTTATATCTCGTTTGCTAGAGGTCATTTTTGTGTCAAGATGAACCACGAGATGGAAGAGGATTCTTCCTATTTAAGCGAGAGAAAAAAGATTAATAATGGTTCCAATGGTTGGAATTGGAAATTTAGGTTCCAAACCCTCTTGGAGGGGTAAAATGTATGGAAGATCGCAAAGGGTGATGAGTTGAATCTAAGGTTAGCTATAGTTAAAAGAACAGGAAAATGAAAAGGTCCTCCTCAAATTGTTTGTGAAAGATTGCATTATTCCTCACATTCGAGATTGTAAAGCTACAACTGACATCTAGACAACTCTCAAAGACTTGTACGAGATCAAGAACACAAATCGCCTAATGGTTCTAAAGAGAAATATTCTCTCCATTAAAATGGAGGAGAATGAATAAGTAGAAGTGTTCATTTTGTGTATCAAGGAGATTAAGACTAAGCTAGGTGACATTGGCAAAACAATACGAGACACTAATTTGGTCACAATTACCATGAAAGACAAATGGAGCACACAAAAGTGGAGGAACCCCACTAAGAAAGCCAACTGCATCTTAAGGTATGTCTCCAAACAGAATTGATTCAGGACCAACATGTTTTTGTTGTAGTAAATTCCATCATATGGCTAAACATCGCGGGAAGAAGAAGTTTGACAAAGGTCAACAGAGACACAAGAAGCATGCAGGTCATTTGGCTAATGTAGACCAGAATTTGAATATCAGATTGTTTGTATCTGATTTTGCATTGTCAATTAAGGATGAAGAAAAAATTAGGTTCATGGACTCAAGAGCCTCCTCCCATATCACAGGTAAGAGGCAATGGCTTAAAATTTTTAGAGAATCTAACACTGGTACAAAGCTCTACCTTGGAGATGATACAAGGTATGTAATTAAGGGATATGGTATGTCCTTGTCGTACTACCTGATGGAAACATTTGGCATATTCATGATGTTATGTATATACCGGGGATTAAATATAAATTAATTTCTATATCTAGAATAACAGATCAGGATCTTCAGGTAGGTTTCTTTAAATCTCATTGTGTAATTAAAGACATGCTCGATTGGATGTAGTCCATTGCAATAGGTGTATATGTAGGAGGATTGTATAGATTGGATGTCAAAAGTGTGTTACATCAAGCATTGGCATCATTAGCCATGTCTGCAGAGAATCTCTGACATGAGAGATTTGCGCACATAAACTTCAGTGACCTACTACTTCTTCTTAAAAAAGGTATGGTGAATGGTCTTCCTGTTTTGAAGAGTATGCATGTTTATTGTGAATCATGTGCCCTTGGTAAATTACATAGAGATGAATTTCCTGCTATTGTTAATACGAAGCAGAGGGATATACTTGAACTTGTACACACTGATCTATGTGGGAAAATGTAGACAAGGTCGTTAGGAGGGGCCTACTATTTTCTTATTTTTGTTTATGAATGTACAAGGTTCAACTAGGCGTATTTCCCCAGGTAGAAAATACATGATTTTGAATACTTCAAGCAATTCAGAAGTATGATTGAGAAGCAAACATGAAAGTTCGTCAAAATTCTTAGCTCAGACCAAGGTGGATAATTCAAGAAGGGTGACTTTATCAAATACTGCAAAGAACGTAAAATGCAATAGTAGTTCACAACACCTTACCACAACAAAATGGGTTGCGAAAAAAGAAAAATAGAACCCTCGCAGAGTGTGCCCACAATATGTTGAAAGGTAAGAATCTGACCAATGGAGTTTGGACAGAAGCTGCAAACACTATACTGTATCTTAAGAATAGGAGTCCTACTAAGTGTTTGGATTATAAAACTCCTTTCAAAGCATTGTTTGGATTCAAGCCTACAATAAGTCATCCTAGATTCTTTCAATGTAAGGAATTTTTTGATGTCCCGAAAGAAGATAGGAAGAAGTTAGATTCAAAAGCAATTAAGTGTACTTTTGTTGGATATTACAGTAAGTTTAAGGCTTATAAGCTATTTAATCCTTCGACTCACAAGGTATTTGGAAGCAGATATGTGGTATTTCATGAACATGTAGATGATAGGAACCTTGTTCGTAGTGATGAAGAATGGAATGTTCCTTTACTGTCAAAAGAAGGTGATGAAATAGGGGCCAATGAGTAGCAACAACAACAGTAGCAAGAAGAGAAAGAAGAAGTGGCTGATCAACTAATGTTTGAAACCAATCTCCAAAGGGGAGATCAAAACATGCTTGAATCCACTCAACCACTCAGAAGATCAAGTAGACAGATATAATTTCTAGCTAGATACAAGGATCATGCACTCATTACTGGTATGTTGAACACTGTGGAACCTTCTAATTTTAAAGAAGCTAGTGAAAGTAATGAATGGAGGGAATAAATGTAGGAGGAATATCAATCTATCATTAAAAATAATAGCTTGGATTTAGTTCAGCGTCCTGAAGAAAAACAACCCATAGGGTGCATATGGTTATACAAATTAAAATTTAAAGTAGACAGATCTATAGATAAATATAAGGCTAGGCTTGTCCCAAAGGGGTATTCCCAAAAGGAAGCTATAGATTTTGAGGAAACCTTCGGCCCGGTAGCAAAATTAAACACAATTAGAATTATTATTGCATTAACTACTAAAAACCACTAGAAAATACACCAGCTAGATGTAAAGTCTGCTTTCTTAAATGGAGATCTGAAAGAGGAAGTATATCTAATGAAACCAAATGGATTTGTCAAGAAAGGGGAAGAGAATTTAGTCTATAAATTAAAGAAGCCTTTATATGGACTAAAACAGGCTCCCAGATCCTGGTATGAGAAAATAGATTCATTCTTTCTGAAGCATGGGTATATCATGAGTAAAAATAATCCTAACTTGTATATTGTGTATGATGATGAGGGGCAGATTGTATTGATTTCTTTATATGTAGATGATCTAATTATGACATGAAATGCAAACAAACTCATTGAATAAATCAAGTAGTAGTTATCTTGCATGTTCGAAATGAAATATATTGGAGAATTGTATCACTATTTGGGCTTAGAAGTGTGGCGGGATTATCCAGGCCAAACTTTATTATCCCAAGGTAAGTACGTTAAGAGTTTTTTGAACAAGTTTAAAATGGATCAGTGTAAGGCTACATTTATACCACTACACCGAAACAATAAATTACAGGTTAATGATGGTTCAAAAGAGGCAGATGTAATGTTGTACAAAAAGCTGGTTGGGAATCTCATCTATTTGACAAAAACTAGGCCTGATCTGGCTTATGTAGTTAGTGTATTGGGATGGTATATGTCTCAGCCTCACGAAAACCATTGGGTTGCAGCAAAAGGAGAGCTAAGGTATCTACAAGGAACCTTAGATTTGGGCATTTTATATTTTGATTCACTTGATGTTAGATTGGAAAGATCTACAGACTCTGAATGAGTCGAAAACTTGGACGATTGAAGATCCATTATACGATACATCTTCAACATTAGATCCGAGTTCATTTCATGGTGTAGTAAAAAGCAGCATACTGTAGCGTTATCCTTGATAGAAGCAGAATATCAAGCCCTATGTGCAACAATATGTGGAGTCATTTGGTTACAAAGACTTCTCCAAGCTGTAGGAGAAGAGAAAATAGAAGCCACGGTTATCAAATGTGATAATAAAAGTTCTATCACAATTTCTTATAATTCGGTGTTCCATAAAAACACCAAGCACATAGATACACAATTTCATTTTGTCACGGAAAAGGTGTAGGCAAAGGAAATATGTGTTGAATACTATAATTCATGTTATAATGTAGTTGATATATTTACTAAGCCTCTTGGTAGAATCAAGTTTGAATTGTTTAGGGAAATGTTAGGAATACTTGTGAACCCATTTCTCCATTAAGGGGAAGTGTTGAAGAGAATGGATAGTATGTAAATCTGGAGAGATTCAGTTCACTAGAGCCTTAGATTAGGAGTTAGTTCCTACTTCTTAGGCAGATATTCTAACTTCCCTAGATGTGTGAGCAATATATATATATTTGAATATAATATGATTCTATGTAGAGCGTTCGGCTAGAGGAAGTCTCCACATGGAGCTCCTCACTTGTGATTTGTACAATCAATCAATAAAGTTGATTCTTCAGATTGTTTAACAACGGAGCTTTAAACTCAAACAAATTTAACGCAGAGGAGAACAAAGTAAAACACAGTGGTTGCACCCTAAAAATGAGAATTGAAAATTCCAAGGAACTATATTTTAGATTATATCTTCAAATGCATGAAATACATTTATATGAAGATTGCAGCTCTTTCACAAATAAAACAAGAATTACAATCACATGAATGTACAGAGTAACTCAATGTAAAAATTGTAGCTAAAATGTTTTTACACACCCACCACAACTATGCAAAATATTTTTACATTAATATGTATCAAAACATAGAATTTTGACACATTAATACATGATAAAGTCAAAGTATTAAGACATAGTATGGGTGCTTGTACAAAATATATGATTTTCAGAACTTGTAGATGTTGTGGAATGTGAGTAAGAGTTGTAGAATAAATGTTTGACCATACATTTCACAAACTTTGTATTAAATGTTGATTTGGCTTTATTTATCTGATTTTGCAGAATGGTTTGATGTCTCTCCCTATGCAGAATTTCATTTAACCCATGTCCTTAAGTCTGCAAATAAAATCCACAACCTGTAAAAGATCTACATGGGAAATATGGTTGTTCTTAGTTTAGTAAACGAAATGGTTGGAACTAGTTTTTCCAACAAAAAATTAGACTCATGGTACAACTCACTACCACAAATTCTTTCTATACTATAATGATGACGACTACGAGTATACACACATGAAGATAAGGACGATGACTCTTCCTAGTGCATGCACAGTTTCTAGTTGTTTAGGTAGAGTTTAAATTTAGGAATCGTTTGTGACATATGTATGAACTAAAATTCTGTGACTATTATTAGGGTTCTCAAGATCCTTTAAAATTGTGTCTAACTATTATCAGGGATTTCAAGATCCTTTCAAAGGAGATATCCTTCTAAGGATCATTTTAAAGGATCTCCTGCATGTTCTTTTATCTATTTATTATTCAATTTTAATATCATTCAAGTTGAAGGACTACAACTATATTATATGATATTGTGTGATTTTATCGCATGTTATCAAAATGTTTAACTATTCTAGCAGTATCACTACATGTTTCTCCTCTATCCATCATAGTCATACTGTCTCTTTAAGGGAAGCCCTGAAATTGTAACACGTTATCTTGAGAAAATTATTTTCTTACGAGAAAATGAATTTCAGTTTAACATTCAATGGAAAATTGCGAGAATGTATGTTGTTGCGGAGGGTGATGGGTAGTGAATCAAATAGTTACAAATGTTGGAGAATCTAATGCTAACCACCTGCTAGGTGTCAAAACCATCCATACCATAGCCATAGTAAACCATATTCAACGATTATATTTTAATATTCCCCTTTCATGGTCAAACATGGGAAATCAAGGTCTCAATTGTTAAACATGGTCAATCATGGCTATTTATTGCCAACATGGGCAACCATAATCTATCACAACAAACTATGGAAAACCATGGCCAAATTTTTCGATCCATGTTCACGCATGGTTAACATGGTCAACCCTTATTCATCATGCTTAACTAGAGTCAATGATGGTAAAAACATGTCCATCATTTTCAAACATCGAAAACTATGGTCCATTGTGCTCAACCATTGTGAATGATAATATCTCATTCTCATGTATAGCTTGATTTGGAAAAGAATGGTTATCCATAATAAATATTTTTTTGAGATAGAGGTGGAGATAAGTGTTACAAATAGTCAACTATAGTCAACCATTGTCTACTAATTTTTTTCCACACACTCAAGTTATCAAGTAGCACAACCAAATTAGTAAATGTGGTTAATATACACTAATTAGATACATTTTCCACCTTTTATACACCAATCATCATATTATATTCACATTGATCAAGGTGTATCAAAAACTGACAAATATAGGCCTACCATGGTAAAACATGTCAATCATAGATAGCCCATAATCAACCATAGAGAACATGGACAACCATGGTCTATCACGGTGAACATGGTCAACCCATCGTCAACCATAATTAACATGCCCATCCATGGTCATCTACGTTAAAATTAGTCAAACATAGCGAACCATGTTCAATTATGCTCACCATGGTCAAAATTGGATAATTGTTATCAACTGTTGTCTCCATGGTCAACCATGGCCAATTATTGTCAAATATTATCTCCATTGTCAATTGTAGTCAACATGATCATTCATGGTCACCCTTAGTCCACGAAAATCTATCATAATAATCGCTCATCAACCATGGTAAACATGGTCAACTATTGTTAACCGTGCTCAATAATGATTAACCATCGAACCATGGTCAACCATGGATAACCATGGACAACCATATTTGTTACTGGCCAATCTTGGACAAACAATGTTAATCATAATTAGCATGGCTAATGTTGATAATCATGGTCAACCATGGTTGACCATCGTCAATCAAGGTCAACCATAATCCATCATGGTCAACCATAATTAACCAACATCAACCATGAAAAACTCAATCAACTATTGTATCCTTGATCAACCTTCGCTAACCTTCCTCAACCATTAATGTAACACTAATATTAAGATTAGTGTTACATTCAACATGGACAAGATTATTGTGACGATGTAATAATAGACAACATTGATGTAACATTGTGAAATTAATATAGCATAAGTATTTTATCAGATTAATTGTTTACCATGGTCAACCTTGGTCAGATTTGGTCAACATTGATCAATCCTCTTCAAAATCAATCAACCTTCCCAACCATGGTCAACCTTGATCTAACATTTTCAACTAGACTCAACGAATGTCAACCATAGTAAACCATCATCAATGAACCCACCCCACACACATTGGCAATCAACTAGCACAAGAACATTACTAAATCTCATTGACATACACCTATCAATGATATTTTACACGTATATACCAATTAAGATATGAAAATGACACTCATCAACTTGTATCAACAACATTTACTAATTCAGTTTGGCTAGTTATATACAAATATAAACGAAATTGAATTAGAATAATTCACCCAATAAATTCTTCAAATTATAATAATTTCTTCACAAAATTTGGTGTTTTAATATCAATTTTAACAAAATTAATCAAATGTAATGACATTAGGTATAGATTACTATTTCTCCTTAGGGAAACCCATGATACTCATTTATAATTCGTTTGTACTTTTAACATAGATTTCCACTGTTCTCTTACGTTGTACTTTTATTATAGTAGAAATTTTATTTTCCTAGACTTTCATGGATTTTGAACTATATTTCACCTTTTTCATTATTAGAAATAATAGGATTACAAAAGAATAAAACAAATATAGAACCAATACCAAAGACTATTCATTAGAGAAATATTGAGGCTTAAAAGGAGCCATATAAGAGATATTATAAAACAAAAGTGGAATTAATCAAATAAGATTAGATTATATCATGAAATTTTAAGGGGAAAAAAGAAAAAACCTTTTTTCAACTCGTATTTTCAACTTATCTCCCAACAGTTTTACTCAAATTTCAAGTAGGAGCACTAGTTGGATGTCGAGTTTAATTCCTCATCCAAGGAGTACAATGTTGCATATTTTCGATGGACGTTGCGAAACGAAAAATGAGAAATACATGAAAAGACATTATTGCAATCACATTTTTCATGTATTTTTCATTTTTCATATAGCACGGTCAATAAAAAGTGTGAAACATTATTATTCATTGGATGAGAAATTAAATTATGAATCCAATGAGTGCTTCTATTCGAAATTTGAGTAAAACCATAGGGAGATAAGTCGAAAATAGAAGATGAACAAAGTAATTTCTTATTCTTTTTCCTTTTTAATATTTTTACTTATTTATTCCAAAATTAATGAATCATAACCATGATTGACATCATACTCATAAATCTGATTGATTATTATAAATTTTATTTTGGTTGTAAATTTTTTTTGAAGCTCATTTTAAACCTCAAAATTTCTCTAATATATCTATCTCTCTCCAACTAAAAATGACATCTAACCTTATTCTTACAACAATAACTAAACGTAAATATGGAGTTTCACTTTTAAAGTTCCAATGAAATTAACAACCATAAATATCAACACCCCTCACTTTATTATAAATACCTTTATTCCAAGTTGATTATAGTAAATATTTTTGAAATAAGGACAAAATTAAATTTTAAATTATTTTTTTATATACTTTATTATAGGTTTATTGAAATTTAAATTTAAAATAGCCCTTATATGTATAATTAAATTTATAGTTAACGAATACCTATTCTCAAAACATATAATTGATTTATAATTAGATTAATTGAAAATATATGCAAAAACATATCATTTCCTGAAAATGAAAAGGAAGATGATTTTTATATATTTATAGTTTATATCACTATATGTCTATCAAAAATAGGGGGAGTTAGTACTCATCCAATGTGGAATCTAGTTCTTGATTAGAAAAATTAAATATATAATGAAATAAACATGTAATGGAATAAGCTGAAAATCACGATTCAAATTTTTTTTCTTTCATTTTATTTGAAAATTCATTTATTATTTAATTATTCCTACTATTATTTTATTATTTCTCTTTTGATTCCCAATTTAAACTTTATTTTTTTTATAATGCTTGCAAAATCACATTTACATATCACACAAAAATTTCTCAACAAAATGGAATTCAAGGTGGAAAAATATAGATCCAAATCATGTCACTTTTGACTGGAATGACCAAGCTGGTGGTGATCCACTATCGGTTGACCTTCCGGCAATGAGCACTGGCAATGACCCCACTGGCGAGGATGGCGAGGATGCGTAAGGCCCTAGGTACCTAGTGTCTTCCCTCTCCAACATTCCTCATCTTTTTGTTAGTTCATCTTTTCCATCCATGGTTTTTGCTGAAATGGAAATGCTTCATTCAAATCTATTTGTTGCTTAATTCAAAGCCTATTCTCTAATGGCATTCCATTAAATCATTCAAACAAATCTTGGTTCATTCAAATGCCTATTCAAAACAAGGGGCTGCAGGGTAGCAAGTCCCTGCCTTGGATGGGAAGATCAATTTCCTAAATATACATTTAGAGCAAGAGAGTGCTTTTATGAAAATATTGTTTGTATTAAAATATCGATGATTATTCAGGAAAGAAAAACAACTATATACATTCAGAGCAAGAGACTGTTTATATTAAAAGATCGATGATTATTCATGAAAGCAAAGAAATTGTATACATTCACAGCAAGAGAGTGTTTGTATTAAAAGATCATTTGTACTAAAATATCGACGATTATTAATGAAAGAAAAGCAACTAGGCATCGATGTCTGAATTTCATATACATTACTAATAGAACAGTCTAAAGTTCCACCATACTCCAGCTTTTACAAACCTGAAAATGCAATTGTGACAATGTAGTTGTGACAACAAAGGACATGAAGCTCGAAGCCTTGCAACAATTGTACATAGATGCCTAAGTTTCCAATGCATTCTTGATAGAATAGCCTAAAGCTCCATCATACTTGCCTCCAAATTGCCCCATCTCAAAATACAGTGTTCAACATATTGAAACTCCAAGAGCCCTCAATATGGTCATTAGACACATCTAACAAGAAAGAAGTGAGTGCTCCATGTGATTTGATGCATATATGACACAATATCTATTTGATAAACTACCATTATCATGCTAAAGAATTCTTCTAGGAAAAGAACTAGGTGATATTTGTACTACCTTCAGGCTCACATCGCAGGGTTCGACATATTCTTTAGACATTGGGTACCTAAAAGTGGATCTGCAATCTTATTGGAGTATCATTGTCTTAAGGTTTTTAACACAAACTTAATGCAACATGATTGGCAACGACTGCTACAGGAAATATACTAATGCTTGCAATGAAAAAACCTCAGAGAGTCCATACTAGAGAGTCCATACTGCACATGGCTGGTGATGTTAGTGCTATCGATTTGACACTACACAATCTTGGGATACCACATGAGTAACATGGAGACACAATTCATCTCCATTACTATCTTATAAATTGAACTTCCAATGGATTTGTCTATAGAAAAGAATAATTAAATCTCGAAGAATAATTAAATCTCAACCATAATGCTACAGGTCAGTGAAAGTTGCAAATAAAATCAAAAATGCCCCCATTATTTAAGGGATTGCTTGCACCGTACATAGATTGTTGTATCAAAGCCATGAATGATAAAGGCCACTATGAAATGATCATCATTATATCCCATTCCACTAGGCTAAGACAATAAATGAATATTTATTACTTACAACATCTAATGATAAAAGATAGTGCAAATCTGAATGTGTCCCATAGATAGACAAGGCAATTCATGATAAAGGTAGAAATATTTCCAGCATTTGAAAATCGTTATAAGATTATAGTTTAAGGCTCAAGAGATAACACATAACAAAGGGAACCAATGTAAGCTTGTCCAAATGTATACACCAAGAAGCTTATTTCTACATAGGCAGTTCAATATAAGTTATTGCTTACAAAAAGAAAGGATATCAAAAGCTCTAAATATTATGGAAGACTAGCCAGGCTTTCCACGGACATGGTTTAAGACTAGCTGATAAAATCCAAGTTTTGGAAAGCCAACTACAAAGTCATGTGACACATTATCTGCACTGCTTAGTGCACAATTCGACAATCACTTTTTTAGATACATTTCAACTTGCAACCACATGCATCAAACTCTACAGGCAACTGCAATATTTGTACCAAGAGTGCTACTGTTGTATACAATCCACATAGTTTGGCTTCCTGTAAATAACAACTATTTATATCATGTAAGTTGAAATTTCATTAGCATCCCAGGGAGAATTTAAATATAAAGACAACATCATTTCTATCAGGAGTGCTACTTCCGTACACAATCCATGTAGTTTGGCTTCGTGCAACTAATATCTATTTATATCCCATAAGTTGAAATTTCATCAGCATGCCAGGGAGAATTTAAACATAAAGGAAACATCAATAGCTATTCAATTTCATATTTGTACTAAGTTTCTAACAACAACCTATCTATTATATATGTCTACGTATAAATGATATCAGTTCGAAACTTGCAATTATTTGTGCCATATGGATTGTCAAAGTTGTTGAGCATGGTAAAGAATGGAAAGAGCTTAAAGAGAAACAACCTTACAATATCAGTACGTGGCATCCCAAGAGGAGTGAAAGTTGTTGATTGATTGTGCTTCAAAGGAATAAAATAGGTTACAGGATGTGCGATCCATTTCTAAAATAGATCACCTATCAATTAAATTTAGTCATATTTTTTTAATGAACACCCTGTATAATGTGTGCCAAACACTATTAGCAGATGGAATAACTACAAAACCAAACAAGCGAGATTTCAATAGATTATGTACAAATACAAAAAAATGGTCAATGGATTTCGGCTCATAACCTCCTTCGCCATTATGGATTTTCCATAGCAATCAAACAATCAAACAATTTGAGCTAATCGTTGGGGCCAGTATGTATGCAGGTTACAATAATGCATGAATCATCCAATTATGGTCTCATTTGGGGTCAGTCATTATGTGAGCTGAAATGATTCAGTTGTTGAGAATTTCTAAAGCTTGAAGGATATTTGAAATTTGTTGCAAGGAGTTCATGAGACCCAACGAGGACAAGGAAATGGTATGGAAAACATTTATCAGCATTCCATGAGAAGGACTGAGAAACTTTAGTCCATTCATCACCAGTGGATACAAGCAACAGATCAAGTATGATTAATGGAGATTCAAAACAAAACTAATCAAACTACCTCCAACAGTAGAGTCCAATAATCACCACTAGATGCTTCATTCCAGCAACCTGTAAAGATTCACAGAAGGGACCGAATTGGATGGCTAATACAGATCATTAAATTGCAACAGAGTAGGGACTCTTCTCATAAACAATGCAAACACCGGCCCATCCTTTGAGAGCATGGTAATTCTCTCCACAGATCTGGTATTTCTAGCATCTCAACTACAAAACTTTGATAAAATATGGTACAATTACCAGTGAATGTGGATTATGTTTCCGAGTTTTGGTGGGAAATATTGAGAACTTAATTCTCAAACAAATGCTGGGTGAAAATAAAGCAAAAGAGGCTCTCCATCCCTTCAGTGATGCCTTACAAAACAACCGAGATGAGTATCGCTCCCATAGGTAATCTTAAAGTAGGATCTTCTTATTTCTGCGATTTTAAATTTTTATGAAATAGGTTGCATATTCAGCTATAAACGAGTGAGTTGGTAGTGAGTGGAACCTATTTGAAATCATTATTCAGGCTATGAACATGCATGTTTGTTATTATAGCATCTGTTGATATATTCACAAGTATTTTGTTTGTAAGAGCAACATTATGAGTTTACTTGGTAATCGATGAAGTAACATCCTAACAAGGATCATAGTAGGCTTTGGATATTATTCACGCTTTGTATCTTATTCTAGAGGGAGCACATAATTTGATAGTACCTATTGAAAACCACAAAAGGAGCTTTAAAGAGATTGGACAAAAAATTACCTCTCTTCTTTCTAAGCCATGCTAGGAAGGAATTCTACTAGAATAGGAGTATCCTCGCTCCTTACCTCTATGGAAATTAAATATGTGGGAGAGTAAATCTAATTAATTCCACTAGAACACTCCCCTCAAAAGCCATGTTGGGAAGGAATTCTACCATTACAACTAGCTGTGGAATGTCTACATGCATACAAGACACCGAAAATTCTATCCCTCTTCTTTGTTGTGAATGAATCAACCTATAGGTACAAAACCCAAATTACATAATAGCATAAACAGAAACAACGTGGTTAACATGTGGGGAAACAGATCACATAAATGGCAGTTCTTAGTGTATAGAATAATTTTATTTTCTGCATAAAATAATAATGAAAAACAAACAAACATTAAATAAATTCTAGTAAAAATAATAAAGTCTAATAAAAATATGAGAGTTGTAAATTAAACATGAGAGGCTTGCATGTAGTCAATTTTCTTTGCATCTAGTTCACGTGCTTCCAAAAGCTATAGAGAATATGCCACTTACAGATCCAAAATGCCTGGGCTCCAATGAATATATTACTCTAGTGCTATGAGCAAGACCCTAATAATACAATTGAGAGAGGGTTGAGCTCTACTCTTGGCTACATAGAATCTACTATTGGATACACATAATACATAGAATCTACTCTTGGCTACACAGAATTTACAGGTTGCAAATTGCATTGTTTTTGGAAAGAACTATGGCACCAGATTCAATTTCAGATTTCATGCCCATTACCCAAGTCTTCCCAGAAGTAGATTGAATTCTCAGTAATATAGATTCAATTGACTGATGTTAATATTCCACTATGGAGATAGCAAAGGCATAATCCAGTACATAATATACAAGTGGTATGTCTCAATGAACTTGGTCTCCTGTCAACACATTCATTCATAAATAATCCTTCCTAACAACTAGGAAGCATAAGGACATTGTTTTGTAGAAATCTTGTTCAGTGTAAGTGGATATATCGGACAAAGTTTGCTGATTGAATTGCTACGATAGTTGAGCCTTTGTTTCACTAGGGACCTTGATTTGGCTTATAAGGAAGGGACTCCACAGAGTTAGGATAGACAACTATCCGAAATTTTATTAGTTTTACTGCCCCTAATATTATGTCTTAGGAAGAATCCACTTTCCGTTGCAACCAGAGTTACAATCAATGTCAAAAGGAGCCAACAATAATAGGGATTTGATGATCGAAATTTGAAAGAACTAGACCTGTTTGTTAGACTTCAATTTATGAATTCATCTTAGGGAGTTGGGGATGTACACATATAAAAGACCAAGAATCGGGACTTGGTTCGGCTAAACACCTAACTCCTATCAAATGACTTGGGTCATTCCTGTCTCATTTGCTATATAGTAATAGCTATACACACTTTTGGACTGTGGGAAAATATCCAAAATAGGGCATATGGAGCAGGTTGATTAACTTGGACTTTGAGAGTGGCCCAAATAGCATCAACCCCAAGCATGATTGAGTTTTACCATTATCCAGCCAAGTATAATGATAACAAAGTTGTCACCATGTCGGAAGCCTGTGTTAGGCTATATCTTATATAATAGCAACGATGTTCTCCTCTATTTACTGTTAACAGCATTACGTACCAACCGCATGCCAACCAAGCAATGACATAAGTAGCCGCTATAGAAGCGAGCGAGATAGAAAGTCACTACATTCTGATGATTTCATATTGAAAAAAAGGGTTGTGGTTGTGGCTAAATCAAGAAATTTTGGGAAAATTCATTTTCTTTGGTCCAAACCATTGCGTCAATTATGAGAAAGTAGTAGTACGGGTGCGTAGATATGGATTTAAGGAAGGGCTTGGTGTGATAGTTTATAAAGGGAGGAATTTGTCATAAATTGGTTCTATTTAAGAATAGACCATTTCGTTTTCACTAATGTCTTCAGTATGGAAATTAGGGTTGAAACCCAAAAATGGACTATGGATTCTAAGTGACCAAAAGAATAAACCGACTCCATACACTGATTTTGCTAAGCACATGAAATGAAGTGATTTATAGAAAGATAGACATTGCACGCGGAAGGAAATGCCTCCTGTATTGAGTCACTGTCATATCGCAATAGCCACATAATACCAAGAAACAAGCATGGGATTTATAGCTATGCTTTAAATGTTGGGTTGTAATTGGCACATTCCACCGAACACATCTCATTTAACACGCAAAGTCGATGGTGGACATGATCACTATCCATTATGAATTTCAGATATCGATTTAAATCGTTGTGTTTTTATTCATTGGTTTACATAACAATTTAGTGGATTTAACTACTGAGAGCCCTCAAATCCTTATTAATTTCAAATCCCAAAATTATCTTTTAATAATGATTTAGAAATATGTAGAAATTAATAACAATTTAGTGGAGAGACATCAAATCTTTATTAATTTGAAATCTCGAAATTTTCTTTTAATAGTGATTTAGAAATCTCAAATCCTCATTAATTTCAAATCTCAATTTGTTTTTTTAATAGTGATATAGAAATCTCAAAATTGTCTCCACCAAATTGTTATTAATTTCTACATGTTTCTAAATCACTATTGAAAGAGAATTTTGAAATTTGAAATTAATAAGGATTTGATGGCTCTCACTAGTTAAATCCACTAAAATGTTATGTCAATCAATGAATAAAAACACGATGATTTAAATTGATATTTGAAATTGATAATTGATAGTGATCATGTCCACCATCGACTTTCTCTTTTAATAGTGATTTAGAAAGATGTAGAAATTATTTTATATATATATATATATTATATATATATATATATTTTCAGAGCGAAAAAAGCATGATTATATTATATAAGATATATAAAGAAACAGATACATTTGATAGAAAGATCTTCGTAGGGGCTATTTTTTAACCAGAGATAGGATTTCCAAAGTTATAGCCAGCCCTTTGAGCTGTCAAAATTTGTTGACAAAAGTTGCGGGATAATAGGATACATCACTGATAGACGAGAAAAATAGGAGCAGAAGGTTCTCTTCAAGGAAAGTATCAGTGTTTGGAAACTATTCAAAGGATTCTCAATTGGCTTCAACCAAAACTTTAAGCAGAAAGTTGGAAGGAAGAAATACACAGAATACTAAAGGAAAATGCATACCTGAAAACAATAATATTTGAATTTAAGAGTCAGGTAAGGAAAAGTCTTTGATAGAGAAGATTTCCTCGCCAGATTTTACCTTCATGTTCGAGATACCTGGTTCCGATAGGAGACCCTCCTTTGATAAGATGTATGTTTGCTGGTTCTGTGATCTGTAAATGTGCTGGATGGAGCACCCTTCCATCTTCGTCCAAAGGGACCTGATTCTGTCCATCCAACCTGCAAGGAGAGGATTGGTGATATGGCTCTTTCCTACTACAAAATCAACCATGACTTTTGAATCTCCAAAAATTGACACAAACTGAATGTTTAAGAAAAGGCAAAAGGATAAAAGGCCCACGAGAGCCATCGCCTCAGCTTTACTATTTGTGCCCTTTCCTCCACTCCAGGCAATGAGATATTGATCATTTTCATTCATGATGATGTGAATTCCACAACCACAAGGGCCATTTTGTGCAGCACTGTCTAAATACGCTCTTGGAAACATTGAGTGATTTTGTGCTTGCTCCTTATGATTAAACTTTTTTTTCTTTTGTGGATTTTCTGGTAAGGAGTCATAAAGAGCTATAATACTTTGAAGAGTTTCCATGAAAGGCTCTTTACTGTCCCTGAAGATAATTTTGTTTCTCCATTTCCATATGCACCATAGAGTAATGATAATTAGAGGCCCCCAGGACTCCTTTTTGCCATTCCACCAAAGGAATGCTTCTTTAGTAGAAACATGAGAGATATGAGGAAATTTATAGAGATTTTCTAGATCTTTCCATCGCTGTTGAGTTATTTGGCAATTGAAGAATATGCGGAAATTTCTTTCCTCATCAGACTTGCATATTAAACAGAAACTCGGTCTGTGCCAACACCTTTTTTTCAGATTCTCCCATGATAAGTTTTTATTGTGGAAGACCATCCAAGAGAATAGAATTTCCTTGGAAGGACATCCCTATTTCCAAAAGGTTGTTGGGAAAATCGGGCAAGGAGGAGCAATCTTTAACCCTATTGATAGATGTCCCTAACATGAACATTAGCTTCCCAAGAGCAATATATGCCATAGTTTCTCAAAGAAATTCTTAGGTTCTTCCATTGTCGGGCTAAGAAACTCGACATCCCCATACTGTTTGCCTCTTTCCAAAGAGGGAAAGGGCCCTACCATTCAGCTATCAGCTTGTCCCAAGTGAAAAAACCTGTTCTATGGAAAACATTTAAGAGAAATTCTAGCAGAATGATTTCCTCCTACCAACTCATGAAAGAATCAATTCCAATGAGAATCTGGTTACCAGATTGAAAACTCCAAGCTAAGTTCTTCAAAAAGTACTTCTCTGCCTTGTGAAAACTCAGCCATATTGCTAACCCATAATTGGATCCAATCCTTCCCAACCTATAAGAGATATCTTTGCTTCCCATATATTTATTTTTTATTGTGTTGCTCCAGGGACCCTCTCCATAAATCCCTCTCCATAGTGATTTGCATAGAAGTGCCCTACCAAAAATCCGCAGATCCAACAGGCCCCATCCACCTAAATTCTTTGGCCAAGAGATATCCAATAATTTACATAGGTGAAATTTTCTTTTTTCTGATTGGCCACCCCATATAAAGTTTGCAGTTAACTTATTCATCTTCTGGATAATACTTGCATGAAGAAAGAATAAATGGGCCTAGTAGACAGCAAGCTGTGTTAGAACTGACTGAGATAAAACAACTCTTCTAGCCATTGATAGGCATTTATATTCCCATAACGATATCTTCTTGTAGTACCTATATATTAACCATTGCCAGTCCATTTTAGAGTAACCCTTTGCTTTTAACTGGAAACCTAAATATTTTATTCCATGCTTAATGGAGCGTGCCTCTATCCCAAACAGTGAAGATTACTAAATCCAAGCTGACATCATTATGGAAAAAAGCTGACTTGTATTCATTAATTTGCAGCCCTGTGGCCTTTTGAAAACATTTTAACATGTCATATAAGCATCTCTAGGTGAGTCTGCATAACATTCCAAAAATAAGTATATCATCCACAAATAAGTTATGTGAGATATAATTGTTTCTACAGACCTTCAGAGGCCGACACCTGTTATCACTAACTACCTTGTTTATGTGGAGGCTAAGAGAATTCATTGCTAAGATGAACAATAGAGGCGATAGCGGGCAGCCCTGACGCAGTCCTCTTTCAGCTGGAAACTAAGAGGATGGAATCCCATTTATAATGACTGCATAGTTCACCTTCTGAACACATGCCATGATACAATCTATGATATTGGCTCTCAATCCAATCTTTTCAAGTAAGCATCTGATGAAGTCCCAATCCAGGCAATCGTAAGCCTTTCGGAGATTAATTTTGAGGATAATTGCTTCACTTCTTTTAGTATGCATAGAAAACAAGCTTTCTTGTGTGTTTGCAATAGCGTCCAAAATAATTTCTACATCTTTCTAAATCACTATTAAAAGAGAATTTTGAGATTTGAAATTAATAACGATTTGATGGCTCTCAGCAGTTAAATCTACTAAATTGTTATGTCGACCAATGAATAAAAACACGACGATTTAAATCGATATCTGAAATTGATAATTGATAGTGATCATGCCCACCATCAACTTTGCATGTTAAATGAGATGTGTCCAGTGGAATGTGCCACTTACAATCCAACATTTAAAAGCATAGCAATAAATCCCATGCTTGTTTCTTGGTAATACGTGGCTATTGCGATATGACAGTGACCCAATACATGAGGCATTTCCTTCCACGTGAAATGTATATATATATATATATATATATATATATTATATATAATAATATTTTTTAATTATTATAATTTTTCCCAAAATTTTGTTCTTCAAAAATAATTTAAAAAAATTGCCAAACCATTCAAATTCAGAAAATGACTAAATTTCACACTTTTACTATTTCATATTAATATTAATAGATAATTAATATAACAATATATATATGTTAAATGGTGTTAACTTAAATTTTTATATTAATCAAATTAAAATTAATATTAAATTTAAATTATCATTAACATTAAGACTAAATTTATAAAATAATTATATAAACATATTTAAGAAAAGACAATTATCAATATTAATAGTTTAATTTAATATCATAAATTTCCATATGTAAAAAAAAAAAATCAATAATTATATTATATTATATATATATATATATATATATATATATATATAAAATAAAATAAATTGATCGCATGAGCTTTTATCATTTTAGGTTATCAAATATTAAAAAGAATTCAATATTTAAATTACTAAATATTAATTTGATAAATGTGATAATTTTGGTTTTTATAATTTTAGTGTTTTACAACTTTAATATTTATGTTTTATGATATTAGGTTTTTGTAATATTTGATATTTATCAATTTAATTTTATAATATAAGATTTTATAATATTATTTTTCACAATAATTAAGTTCGAAGAAATAATTTGCAATGTATATTAATTATTTTTTCATGTAGATTGCTTCATTCTCCAAGCTATCTAATTATTTTCTAAAAATATATAGCAAAGAAAATATTTTGAAAAATTCTTAGCATTGAAACTAAATTTATAAGTAAAGTCAAATACAATAAAGATTAATACAAATAGGATTAAAAATGGCAACTAATTATCCTTTACTTCAACCTCATTTATGAGAATCAAATATTATTTCTATAGATTACATTTCTTTATATATTTACAATATGTAATTTTATTTATTATTGATATAAAAAATCATTAAAATTCCAAGAAATGATCAACATTTCACACTTTACTATTTACTATCTCATGATATTATATAATTAATATTATTGTAAAA